>CM073771.1:22655689-22697143 GCA_037158775.1 Hetaerina titia
CAAGGTTGGACTTTACAGTATCCTCCTTGGAAATCAGGTTTGGAATGAAATTTAAAATTGAATTACCTAATTGTGGAAGGGAATTTCAGCAAAGAATGGCTACAGAAACACC
Organism: Hetaerina titia; assembly: GCA_037158775.1. Taxonomy (NCBI): domain Eukaryota; kingdom Metazoa; phylum Arthropoda; class Insecta; order Odonata; family Calopterygidae; genus Hetaerina; species Hetaerina titia. The sequence continues at coordinate 22,655,802 of CM073771.1, forward strand.
TAAAATTATGTCATTTCATTAGGAGAAACAGAAATCACAAACTCAACATTATTCAAATGATTTAATACAATTATTCACATGTATAAAAGTGTTTCATAAGATACTGTCTGATTACTGAAGTACTATATTTGTGACAAGGTCAACTAGAGTTCCAAAACACATTTTTATAAGTGTTTTTATCAACAAATCCCTCCTCAGGACATGCCTTTACTATTTTCTTGAATTGTCATTCATGGTAATTGCCATTATATTAATTGTGTAATTATGTAATCCAAACTGCATTTGCACATGTGCTTGAATCGTGCATTGCAATCTCTCATTAAGAAGTTAAGCAGGATCATACAATTTTTAAAGTTCTCACAAGTGGTAAATTTCTTCTTTTTTTCTGTGATGAGTTAATTTCAATGTTTTGAATGTAACTTTGTAATTCCATTTAGCAGAAAATGTGTATATTTTTAAAACAAAATAGTTCAACATTTATGAGATAATTATGCACTTTAAATGTTTTTTAAGCAAGGAAAATACAAATGTAAAATTTTGCTGAGGTGAAATCTTTAGGCCATTTAGAAGGCTTATGATGGTTAAAGGGTTTTAAAAAATCTCAGGTTTGAAAACCGGTGTGAATGGTTAAAAATTATTTTCTGATTCCACATTGCACCAGAAGTCTAATATTTCCTATTTATCTCGCTCATATTCTAATTCCTTGTGAGATGAGGGATCAAACTGCAGGCATTTCAGAAATCTCCTCATGTTGAAAGCCCTCAACTTTTTCACATTCTGATGATAAAACTTCTTCTCTGTCGCTGCCTTTTTGCCTTTTATAAATATCTATATACTCTTCCTTTTTGTGATTTTTCACTTCTAAGTGAAAGTAGGGAGGGAGTTCTTAAAATGTTTAAGAGACTAAGAAATGTGTGATATGCTTAAGACACTCATATTATGAAACCACTTTTTCTAATCCAATTGTGTGGTGTTTTCTAATCTACTGATATAAATCTATCTGAGAAATAACAATCACAAGTGGCTGATATCCTATTTTGTAGATCCCATTTTCTGTGGTTTTATCTCTGCATTTTAATGTAAATAAATTCCTTTTATAAATGCTCTCCAACCTATATCATGCAAATAAATACCTTACATCTGATGGAAATGCTTCATTTTACCCTTAGTTAATTATTTCATGCATGTAAACATCCATAGAAATGCAACAATTTCATAGTATAAAAATCATTTGCCTTGACTGAGATTTGAGCCCAGATCCCCTAATGTATGCCAAAGTGCTTTAGCCAGTTAAATTACCCAGGCATACTCTTACAAACTGAAATTTTGTGGGCTTTAAAGTAACCCATTGTAATAATTTAAATTAAATAATATTGTGTAATATGTGTATACACACATACATATATATAAAATGTGTGTATGTACATATATATGAGATGAAAGAAATTTGACAGTATTTAATGGTCATATAATTTATTTCATGTTGATCAAGGTGATATCACATTATGTGCTGGTGTTGACCACAAATCAACCAGGAGACAGGAAAGTAAGGCAGAGAGGGTGTTATGAGTTGGGCTACAGGGATGATTGAATGGGAGAGGAGGAGGGAAGCTGGGAAGCGAGAGGGAGGGAGGCACCTGCGGCTAAAGAGAGTGTGAGGATGTGGAAGAAGTCTATGGTGCAGCAGAGGGGGGGCAGAGGGAGGTAGCTGAAGTTGTCAGAGTGAGGGGGAGAGAGAAGTAGTTAAGAAGCGATGTGGTGGGGAAAGGCAGGCATCATGGGGAAGGGGAAAGTGGAAGTGTGAGTCTGGGGGAGGCAGGATCAGAGGCAATGGAAGGTGCCTCTAACACTATCCACTGCCACCATTGCCATCAACATCATATGATACCGGTCAGTAAACTGGCATTAGTCCAGCGAGAGAAAATTACACTAATTGTTAGTACTTAGGAGCAGAATTTTGTTTACATCTCCACAGGTATATGATTTATAGTGTTCGTTTCTGTCTCAAGACAATAAATTCATCATAACAGTCAAAGGAATAATTAAACTGTGGTGAATTGAATGCTATTTTATACCTTAACCATTATTCTTTTGATAGCTTGACAGGGATTTGGTTTATTTTGAACACCAACTTTGCATTTAGTTCTGCGTCCAGATGGCATGGTGTTTACTGCGGAATTTCCATAGAAACTCATTGCAACATCCTGAGGGACTCGACAATAAAATATGGCAACTACCTAATAAGGAAGTATGTAAGCATTTAGGAGTAAAATAGAGGGTGAGAGTTGAAAGGGGATGACCCTTATAAACGCTATGCCTGTCTTTATAAACCCTGCCTTAAAAGAGTCTTTATCACCCTGTGCAATAACGTATGCTCACGTAGCGAAAATATTTTTTTGTTATGTTATATTATTAATATTGTTACCTGACAATCGCGAAATTGAAGCCATTATTTTCCATTCAACCATGAACAATTTTCTTTAATAAATTATAAAACGGTACCATTGAAATTTTTTATTCATTTGCCTTTCACTCTTATATTTTTCGCAACTGTGGGTGAAACAAGGCATTTAAATTGCTATTGAAAGTTACAATATAATGGATCTAGAAAATAAAAAGTTATCAAATCTGCAAGAACAAATTCATTAAAACGTAAAAGAAAGAGGAAATAAATGAGGATCAATTGAAGCGTGTTCTCGCAGATCTAATCGGTATACTATTGGGGAATAAATAAAAGAACCGTAATGAACGATCATCTAAGGTGTTAATTACTAAAATGAGGAAGTCAATATAATCCGTTTCGCATCGCATCTATAGAAGGGCAGACTCCTGCAAATAACCTTCAACACAACGAAACAAGTAATTCAATGAAATAGCATGAAAATCAATAGGCAACTAGAAATACAGAATTATGAAGACAATCTTATAACTAGTTGTATTACGAGGAAATGCCGATACTTAAGATAAAATGAGAAACGAGAAGTTAGAAGAAGAGTAGAAGAGGAAAGTCCCATTCGGAGCACAATACTGAAAATAGGAAGTGGTATGAAGAATGATAAATTAAGAAAAAATGAATTTTTAAGATAATAGTAGAAGGCAATTCAAAGGTTCCACGTCGAAGATCAAGGGAAATACGGCAAGTCCAGTCAAAATAAATGTTCGGGGAAGGAATATAAAGGTGTAATTTACATTGAAGAGGGAGGAAGAGAGGGACACGATCAATAAATTTCCGAATTACATGATAAATGGCGACAGCTATCATTTTCATAAATTGATTGTAATGAAACTATTTATGTGATGTTCGAAAGAGGACGAATAAAATGCGATTCTCTACTAATTAATTGTATACGTCGAGTTACATGACCTTCGTTCCAGTCCGATGTGATCACGAGCACCGATCTTACGTGTGAGTCGGAGAGAACCTCGAAAGAAGAGAGGTCGTAGAAACTTCACCAATTTCTTGCCCTCCACGATCTCTGCGAAAAGAATTGGAATCTAATGGCGAATATACGAGATAAACTGGAATATCATTTATCGGCATTAGGTAGCCTGACCAAGAACTGATTGACGAGTGCAGGTAAGGTCGGTTTACTTAACTCAAACAAATCCACTTCTACACACATACTATACACACTAATGTGTATAATGTGAGCGGTAGATCTGTTATTGTGTTTGAAGAATTATGCGATGGTGATTTTGGGTTGATCATGCAGAAAATATAGGTCTTTATTTTCGACCTGTTTTTTGGGTTAGGTATCGCAAGTATAGGCATATACAGACGTCATTGGCAGTAGCCGCTTTTGTCTCAAATTTGATTGTGATTCTGTGGGTGCTTATGTGATTTTCTGCTACCTTCGTATAGAGAAACTGTTTAGTTTACAAGTATTGAAATTTTGAAGGTAAGAGTTTCATTTTCAATAGCTATTTCGAACAGGTGACCCTGGTGAGCGTTTGGCGGCAAAATTATGTGTTCAAGGTTTTCCAAAGTAGTTCTGCCCGCTCTTTTCTCTCGTCAATTTTCTTTTTCTTCTCGTCAATGTTTTGAGGAATCGCGCGCAGGGCCATCGGGACGGAAAATGCTGTATGGTCAAGTGAGTAAGGTCAAAATCATGGTCTGAGTTTAATGAAGCAATTTTCCCTCGTGAAACGATCCCGATATTTCCCCATATGGCATGGTTTCAAAAGTTTATCCCGATAGAGTCATAGAATCGTGGGAACCACACGTATTACGTATTCTTTAGGGTATCAAAATTAAAATTCTACCTGGAGGAACGTAATATAAGGCTCGTGGTTGGGTGGGGCTGTTAGTTAACTATCATGTAAGGGGATATGGATATGAATTTCTGGAGGTGTTGAATGCAAGCGATGTTACTGCGTTGCTTCACCACTCTTCAATTGTACTGTGCTATTAAAGGGTGCGAATATCAATTTCCAGAATTTTTCAAAAGCGCGTGCTCCGGTGTAAAATGTGGATTTTAAGCATACTTTGTTGTCTGTTGAGAATGACTTTACTGCGGATTTTGTCATTCGTCGGTAAACTTCCCGGACTTTTGTTTTCTTTCGCGCCGTGACCACACGTTGTATATCAGATGAATATTTGGAATCGAGAGACTTCTCGAGCTCTATTTCATGAATGGACTTTTTTCAAATTTTTATTTGTATAAAAGGTGGTACTCTTATCATTCTTTATGATTCCTAATAGTTTTAATGGCATTGGGAAAATGTATCGTCTTCTGGTACGATCAATTTAAATCGGTATTGACAATCTAAAAACAATTCTAAGGATGATGCTGAAAACATTACGCTGTATTTTTAAAATAAATTAATAGAGATGTGTCATTACGGAGCTGGCAGGTACGAGTATAGCTCAAAGATACCGTGTCGTGGCGTATCCGTCCGTCAACGAGTGCCTACTGAGGGTAGATGGGAGTTTTTGGGGGTCAGAGAGGCTCGAGGCGTTGCAATTGAAACAGAGAGGAATCCGGTTCGGAATTCCTCTATCTGCTTATCTCTAAGGCGCGGAAATAGGTAATTCCACTCAAACGGCCCGCAATTCGAAGCAATGGTGAACCCATTTTCTGTTTTTCTTATGAATATTTAGCAAGCGATATCCAAGTTGGTAACGGAATACTTCTAATCAATCCTCAGGCTAACTGGAATGGAACACAAGACTCATCCCGCGGGAAGCCAGTAAGTAGAACGATCTCATTAATATGGATTTAGTAGGGAATCAAATGTTGGCAAGTAGCTATCGGAGAATTTCAGGAAGACAAGAGGCTCAGACAAGGATGCTCTCTGGCTTCGCTTTTATTTACACTTCATTTAGGTGAATTCCTAAAATGTTTGAACCAAATATATAGATATAAATATATATATATATATATATATTTATCTATTTATTTATAGAAATTTTAAAAATATTTATATATTTGGTTCAAATAAAATATATAATGCCGATACAAAGTAGCCGCTTAAAATTCAATATAATTTATTATGCCCTTACCACCAGGTCGTTATTATCTCTGGCAGCGACGACGACGAACGTGTGGTGAGTTCAGAGTCACCGCAGGGCAATGCCTTCGAACCTCCCCGTCTCCGTGTGAGGACTTGGCGGGCGTGCCTGGCCTGTGGGATAGGCTGGAGAGCACTAGGTCCCGTTCTCATTCGACCCTGGGCAGGAAAGTTTCGATGGGGTCCTTCATTTACGGGGGTGCCCTCGCCGAAAGCACTCATCCCATCCTCTCCCTTTCAAGCACTGTTCGAACCCCGACCGGCTGACTCGCTGCTGCCTTCCTTGGGTTCGGTTAAATTCCCTTCTCCACTCTCAATCCCAGTTCACCTTCCGCACCCACTCAACCACCTCCTTCCTACATCATTCTCCAATTTTTAATAGAAACGTGATCCTTCTCCAATACTGTATTTGAAGAAATGGAATCAGTTCCTATCCCGTTAATGCATGCATACAAAGTGTTTATAGAAACTAAAAGTATATCGCTTCATAAAAGTTTTGTGTTAAAAGTATCGGTAACAATTTTTCCTGGAAGTATACATGAAGTGCTGAATTTAGACCGTCGTTTAAGTGTGTGCATGATCGCAGATCGTATTGGCATTGATAAAACGACAGTGCGCATCATTATCACTGACTATTTTCTATTCCCAAAAATGAAATCCCCCCTCCAAGGACACCACCATTGGACCATAAAGTGCCGTGAAAGAAGCTTGCAGGAATCGGGAGGGTTCGGCGGCTTCCCTCCTCAGAGGGTCCGGGTTCGAATCCCGGCAGCGGATATCCCAAGCTCTAATTGAGGCACTTTGTGGAGGGCATTTTTGAGTGAGTACGCGGTCCGTCGGATGGGATGTTAAGCTGCGGATCCCTTGGCGCCTTTGGATAAGATTAGGCTAATGCTGACGCCGGGTTTCTCTCCACTCTTCATCCTTTCCTGTCCATCGCTAATGGCGCAAATGACCTCATCTGTCAGTCGAGTTGTGGAAAAACCACTGGCATAAATGTCAACACTCAAGGGATGTGCTTTGAAGAATTTTGAGGTATTGTAGCAATATCTGAAATGTATCTATTTTTCCTAAACTTTTCTGGTCACTTTATGCAAACTATTCCAAGTACAAACCAAGTAAAATCATGAAAGATCAAGTTCCAGCTTCATTCCCTAATATGTATTATTCCTTGGTGATTTTTGATGCATTTATTTTGTGTTTGATATGAGTGTGTACATGTACCATACAGATATATTTCCCCAGAAAATATCTATCGTAAAATAAATTGATGGCATCTGTTACTGAAGCAAGTTAAGTGGGACATATGATGCCTTCACAAATAACAATGGCATAACTTTTCTGGTGCAATAAAACCTCATTGTTTAACTTCATCTTCATCAACATTGCATGATTCAAAGCTCAGAGATGTCTTTGATCAAATATTTCAAACATAATTAAGCACTTGTGTACACAAAGGTTTTTGTGTGCACTAAGAAGGCATAGGGTTTTTGCTATTCATTTTTTGAATAAATAACCCCTCCCCCAGACTACAAACTTTGTTTTTGCCAACTTTCACGAGACACTGCACATCATTATACATTTACAAAGTGAGGCAACCTGTGGGAAAACCAATTTAGAATCTGTAAGAGCAGAAGTATGAGTGAGGATAAAATTAACCAGTAGGTTATATTTTGGTAGGTTTTGTTTCAGTTATTTCTTGTTTCAGTAAAATGACATTTACTGTTACTCAGTGCTTTGCATTCTTTTAAATGAAAAGGATTTAAATTTCTTTGTTGATTGCTGATCATTCAAAATACTGGCAATGATCATGTGATTTCAATTTTCACTGAGCACAAGTAATTAATAACTGCTGTAATTTCTAAATAGAATATTTATGTAATATTTGTTTTTACAATTTATGTTCCCCAGGAGATTTTATTTTCGTACATCGTTCTTCCCCGGCACGATACGCATTCATAAAAAGTTCAAACACAAGCACTCGAAGATGTTTACTAAAAGATAAATATCTAATGATTTAGTCAATTACTGAACCATGCATATTGGAATGTACGTGTGTGTGCATGTTGCAGGAGAGGTGCAGGAGAAGGTAGGTTTCTGGATGGAAACAACTATTAAACAAACATTGTGTAACTCCAAACAAAATCCAATCCAGCAACCTACTCTACATCAGGTCCCTCTTCATCTCTGTGTACTTCTATCCTCCCTTCATCCCGTCCAACGTCCCTATCCTGTTCCTGCCTTTTCCTCGTTTGCCTAACATTCTACCCTCTATTACGTTCTTTAACATCCCACCGCCTTTCATCCATTTTTCCTGCCTCCATAGGATTTCTCTCAACAAACCCCTCTCCTCATCCACCATCAACAGTACTTCCTCATTTGTTTTCCTTTTTCTTTATGGAACATCGAATAACCTTTCTTTTGTTAACATTGATTCTCATCCCACATCTATCGCACTGAACCTCCAATTCACTCAGCAATGCTTGCAACCCCTTGGCTGACTGAGGAACTGATGCTTGCTCATCAGCGAACCTAACCGATTTTACGAATTCCCCTCCGACTTTCATTCCTATCTCCAGTTCTTCCCATGTCTCTTTAATCATTTTCTCCACATATACGTTGAACAGCACCGGTGACAATGGGCAACCCTGCCTTACCCCTGTAAGGCACCAGTAATGGATGCATAACTCTTAGTAAATGTATGAATTTGACTATAAATTAGCTCATATTCACACTCACTTGCACTCTGCTTGCAGGGTAATGTGTAGACGTAGAGGAATATTTTGAAAGTTAATATTATCTACTTCATTTAACAAATTGATTTCCAGCGCGAATTTCATAAAATAAATGCGCCACTTTAAAGGTTTTTATTTTAGAAGTGTACTAGAAGTGAACAAAATTTTCTCTTGAATCAAAAATTTGACCTGGGTATCTGAGATCCAGCCATTTGTTAGTTCATGATTTGAGCTCGATGGACCGTATCATAAACTTCCCGTCGAAGTCAATATATTCCTGGACGGATGGATTCCTGGAGTGTGTCTAGCAGAAGGTCACATCGACTATTTTATTTAGTTTATTAGATATACTAATCAGTTCCCCTCCCCTCTAGGGAATACTGAGATACGTTCATGGGAATGGTCGCGAGTCCACCCTCGAATAGGGATGACTCAGTGCGAAAGGGGAAAGGGCGAGCACCTCGCCCACCCCCCCTCTGACGCCAAATGGTTATTACAACAACTCGATGGTGTTGATCCTGCTTGATGAGCACTCCTTCTCTACTGACTCACCTTTACCCTCGAATACCTCTGCGTGATGATATTGGTAATTTCTCCGTATTCCCTTGGTGTGATTTCGTAATGCTAGTACCTTCATTGGGCCCCAACTGCATAACTCGGGTTTTCACCAAGCCTTTAGATTCAAAGCCGGTGGGTTTAACGATTTTATTTTCTTGATCAAAATGAAACTGTGAAAAAACATCTCTTGCTTACTACGAAATCACAAGCTTAAGCGGCGACTCATAATTGGAGAGCTAGCATCAACACTTGTGGGATTTTCAGAGCTGGAAACTGACACTTTCATAAAGAAAATCAAATAAAAGGTCCACTACATGATAAACTGCAAGCCACCGCGTGGGTGTGCGGCAGGGGGTATTTAAACACCAATCATGCAATATTGAAAATGAAGTTTTGCTAAATTATTATCTACCAATAAATCTGTAAGATATTTCAAACAATGGAATACATTTTAACTACTGGGCCAACGATATCTAAGTGTGAAATACTTTCCTACGTATGCGAAACAATCGTTTTGTAAAAAGAAACATGGTAAATTGAAGGTTTGATAAAATACTGACAACATAATAGGCTACTTAAAATAACAAATATTTTTCTCCTATCACGGGAATTTAGTTTTTCTGATCCCTTATCGTTCGTGGTACAAATGACATCTGAAATTTACATTTCTGCTCCACACTTAAGCTCTCTAATTTTACTGACATAATCTCTCCTACCATAGCACGATGGAGCTAATAATACATTTTCAGCATCATTACTACAGAGACCTGCTTCCAATTTATGCAAGAAATTTAATCTGTAATTTAACCTTCGCTCCGTGAGTGACTTCAACCTAGTTCCTCTAATAATCTAGATATGCAAATTAGTCTATTATAACAACGAACGTTGTACAAATCTTCGTCCACTATGCTGCACGCCATCTAATTCGGCATTTAGTCCAACTTCCCCATGAGTATCCCATATATTAGTTGTCATTCACATGGAAATAGAGATAAGGAAAATGGGAAAGGAACACACATAAAGGACGAACACAAGAGAGGTGGGGAAGGCGGATGTGAGCAGATGACAAATACAAAAATATCTTCCTCGACCGGGACTTGAACACCGGATCTCTCCACTTGCGCGGTAGATAAAATTGCTTTTCGTACTCGTGCGTATTGCGTGCGCATTGGGAAGGTGCGAGGAGCACTTCCCCGATGCTCTAATAATACATTCTTATTTAATTTGTTTCTGAACCCTATAACTGCTTCGGATTTTCATAGAGTGCGTGGGATTGCACAACACAGCACAATAGTTTCGTCAGCATTCTGGCTGGGGACTTACGTTAGAGCCCAATTAACATGTGGAGCTAATCGAATTCACACCTCAGAACAAACATTAATTCCTAATACGCTTTAAACAATTTTAAAATTTGAGTGAATTTTTCTATGCCTCCTTACCGACGTTAGGATTTGTCTGTTGTGCTATGTAGGTTCCTTATTGTCGCATTTGGGTTTGCATAGAATAACTTCTCTTCTCTGCATTATTATTAGGTAATCTACCGGTTAAGGTATACACAGGGTTCGTCCTGAAAATAAGTGTACTGATTTTTTCCCGCCGCTCCAGGCGCGCCCAGCACCGCTCTGACGGGCTGCGATTGGAGGGGGGTATGTTGGCAAGCGACGCTGAAAAAGGCAGTCGGCTCTGAGCTGTGGCGTAGTGAAGAGCTCTGTTAACGCGAACCTCCACGCTCGACCCACGTCACGGAACGCGATGCCCAAGTTTTTGGAGCAGCTTTATTCCATCAAATTTGCGGTAAAGTTGGGAAATCGTCTACCGAAACTGTCGGTATGATTAACCAGGCTTACGGGGAGTCAGCCATGTCCAGAAACATGATCTTTCGATGGCACAGGATTTTCGTTGAATAAGAATGAAAAAGAGGAGAATATAGATGAATAATAATACTACAAAGTGGGTTGTGGTAGTCCAGGGGGTAGAGCGTTGGACTACTGACCGGGGGGTCCCGGGTTCGATTCACTCTGGACCCCTGGAGTACCCAAGGTATGTGAATTTTCGGGTACCAGATCTTTCTGGGCATAACCGGCACAGGGAAAGTAACTGGCCCACCTACCCTGATGTGTAAATTTCACACGCCGTGGGACTTAGTACTGGCTGAACTCTACCATCGCCTACCAAACCGACCTCCAGGTTGAATACTGTGTTTATGTTTTTAATACTGCAAAGGGACTGTATGTAAGAGCAATAATAAATTTAGAAACTAATGAAGCCGATACGTAGTGGAAAGGATTGTGAAAGGATATGGAGAAACTTCAGAGAAGGCATGGAAATCCTGGATCTAGCAGTACTTAATGTTGAATATATAAGTCCTTGTCGCGGGGCGACAAGGATTTTTATACCCAACTTTAGGAGGCAAGGAAGGAGTACTATTTCAATACACGAGGAACGTAGCTAGGGTCGTGAATCAATGTAAACAAAAAATGCCGAGACCGTAAACTTGACATTTTTTGTTTACAAGGAATTTTCCCGCCGCTCCAGGCGCGCCCAGCACCGCTCTGACGGGCTGCGATTGGAGGGGGGTATGTTGGAATGTTGCATGCTTGCAGCATTGTGCCATTGGCCACTTAAGAGATTCGGGGGAGCAAGGGAAGGACTACAATATCGCTTACTTGCGACAAATGGTAGCATAATGTTGGGTATTTTTTTAGGCAATACTATGAACCACCTCCCACGTGATGATATTCTGACTTTGTTTTTTAAACTTCGTCAAATAACTACCAGTACAGATCATGTTTTCTCGTCATTACGATTTTTTGCATTTTTAACGAGGATTGTCTTCTTATTAATATTGGATCCCTTGCAAAATATTCCGTCCGATGCTATTTGATTCGTGTTAAATAAACTATTGCTAGCACTGAACCTCACTTCATTTAAAGCTACATAATCTGGCAAAGAAGATTTTAGAGACCCAATACTTGAAAACAATGAAAGTTAAAAATTAAATAAATATTTTTTGGGCTCTACAAAGGCTACTTTATCGTGCAAATTCAAGCCTCCCCCCGTTTTCCCACGACAGGTGACTAATGGGTTTTATATCTCTTTTCTCCCACTATTCTTCCTTTACGAGCATTAGCTTCAGTGGGTCATGAGATCAGATATAATTTTCTCTAGAAAATTCTTAAATTAAGCTCGCTGATATTTTTTCTTGTCAATCCTCTAATGCATCTCCATTTCATTTCCCAACCCGCCCACCTTACCTTTTCTCTTTGAATCGGTCGCTGCACTTCAGTACAACTAAATTATGAGGAGTCTGCATCCGCTCTCGGGAGCCTGTGCAAATTGATCACGCTGTTCCTGTTTTTCTCGCCACAATATAACCTAAATGATACCTTTCATAGAAACCCAGCATTTTCCATGAATGATTACGTGTTTTAGGGTGTCTAAAATAAGCGTTGATGATGACTGACGCCTGTCTCATGCAGAATGCTTTTGCTTTCTCCCGCAGTCATTCCGCCTAACTCATAACCATCTTTTCCTTCGCCTACTGTTGCATCCTAATCCCTCATCACAATAAAGTGCTTCCCTCCAGGAACATTCACGATTATATCCTCTAACTGATTGTATACCCTATCGACTCCTTCCTCATGATTGCTTGGGGACATGTATACCTGAACAATGACCGAGTCCGTCCTAACTTTTTATTCATTACTATGGCAACCCCTCGTCGACTCTCGTCCCTTCCGCTGTAAATTACTCTACAACTATTACTCCAGTAATCCCTTCTATCCTTCCATCTCATCTCACAAGTTCGTAAACAAAAATCAGAGAAATGGAATACGCAGACTCGATTAAATACCTAGACGTTCTACTTCTACATCTACTAAATACCCCGCAAGCCAACGCAAGGGCGTGTGGCTGTGGCGTGGGGGGTTTAGGTCACTACCGAAAAAAAGGGAAAAAAGAAAAACCGCATTCAAAACCAACACACACATGCGAACCCAAATCCACCAGGTTACCCTCACACACGATCTCTTCCGGGGAATACATGGACAAGCATGCAAAAAAATAGGACTTATTAGAAAAGTACTTGGGAAATGTGATTAAAAGGTCAGAGAGAAACGTAATAATTTGCTGGTTCCGCCTTATTTAGAATATGATGCAAGTATATGGGATCCTCACGAAGTTGGTTTAATTGCCGAATTGGTTGCCTGCAGCGTAGATGAGCTAGTATGTGAAACATTTTATGATAAACTTAGTATCCTATCCAGAATATTAGACCAGCTATGCTGGAAATCACTCGCGGAGCAAAGGTTAAATTATAGATTAAATTTCTTGCATAAATTGGAAGGACGTTTCTTTAGCAGAGATGTGGAACTGTATTATTACCCCCATCGGATTATGGTAGAATAGATCATAGCAATAGCATTAGAGAGATCAAGGGTAGACTAGATGGATTTTAGATGTAATTTTTTCCGCGAATGACAAGGGATCATAATAATACTGTCCGACCACAGTGCCATTTCTTGGTCAATACTTGCATCCAGGTGTATGTACGAGTAATTCCTTTTCGCAGGCTGAAAAGTATTGGAAAAATTCCAGGAGAATACCGATGCAAATACCAACCATAAATATGCTGTTCTCTCAAAGTCCTTCGGGACACCTTAAATATTGATCACAGATGCATTGTGTTATGGTGACATGACATACTCCTCGCCTAGTTCTAGTTACAAAGCTTCACCGAAAATTACTAGCAATATTCTGACCTTAACTCTCTCGCTTTTGATGCGACAAGAAGTGTCACGCTGAACTACTAGAATAATGAAGTGTATTGTTTCCATATATTCTAGTAGGTGGACAAAGGGCATGTGAGAACATAATAGTCTCTATGCTCTCACATTAAGACCAGTATGCTCCCACTTGTACTCGTATAATACGCTGTGATTTCTGATTTTGATTGCATTGTAATGCGTAAAGCACGTTTTTTTTTAATTCCGTTCTTCCTATCATGCGTTGGAATGTTCAGACGTTATGGTGGGTTTATGAGGCGATGACTCTGGAGGACCAATGAAAGAATTTGGGAAAAAAGAGTTCACACTTCAAATCTTCTTTCGAAATATATTAACGTGACGAATGCCAATTCACTGGGTGTGGATAGGCCCCGGATACGCATTTTCACGAAATCCAGGGCCGAAGAGAAATATTATCGCTGATCTATACCAGATTTCCAAATCAGGGTTGGGAAACAGAGAGCACACCCTCCGGGATCCCCTTCATTCACTTGCGGGTCTCCGGACACGGCAAACACCCACGTGGATCGCTAGTAGGATGGTATTGCCGTACGCAGACATTAAATCCATTAGACTGTTTATAAATATCTATTTCTTACTAGGGGTTGGTTTTCCGGTATGTCTACCCGCTTTTTAGTAGCTTCTTATGAAAGGCAAGGATACTGCGGGAGGATTCTCAATCCCCTTACACGCATGAGGGTACGGGGATTGAGACCAGCCAATGCGATGATTGAGTCGCCACGAAAGAGGAATTCAATGCTAACCAAGGATATCACAGTGCGCTGCACAACCCGTCGGATGGGACGGAGTTGACTCATCGTACTTCCGAGGCGGCATTGGCAATACTGCATCAACTTTACTTCAACCATCCCTCCTCCTCTCCTCTGACCATCCATTCAACCCACCCTCCCCGTTATGCACAAGGTGCCATGCCCTTATGCAATATGCTCAAAGAAAACTAAGGAAATATTCAGGTTCATATTACCTGATTAGGAATAGTAGTTGCCAACACATTTATTTTACCGAGTTCTTGATGAAATTTTCCTTAGAGCAATTTTACGCCAATTTAATTGGAACTTGCTCAGATTTTCCGGGTCGCAAGGCATTAGCATCATCATTAGGTTCATTTACTGACATGTGTGTTATGGCATGTATTTATATAGTCATGGACCAACAATGAGACTCAAGTCTCGATTCACGGAATGGTCACGATGGCTCTTATAATGACGCGCGCGCATTTCTGGAGGGGGACGCAATTGCATTGCTCGCTTGTGGTCTTGGAGGCAGCCGTAGGTGCACTTGGAAATCAAACTTTCAGCGGGGAAGTTAGCGGTTCCAGGTCGCTCCAGTGAAAAGCCCCGAGAATATACGCGAAATGCGCACTTTCGGAATTTAAGGAAATATTCAGGTTCATACTACCTGATTCCAGCTGAGGCCAGCAACTAGGTTCATACTACCTGATTCCTGAGGCCAGCAACCCCTCCGCCTCCTTTTCTATAATCCCAATTCGATTTCACTCTCTCTTGTGCGAAGGCACCCCCTCAATAAACCCCCCCTAGCTTCCCCCGCCTTCTCCCCGAAGTCCCCTCCGTACGTGCTGACGGGTATTTCGCTTAGAGAGCCGGGATGAGCCAGTCGATCGAAGCGGATGGACTGATCGCTATCCTGGAGTCCGTGGAACCCGCGAGGGGACGTCGTCGAGCTACTCTAGAGAAGACTAAGCGGTCGAAATCACGGGACTCTCTATATCATTGGTTAGTGGCGATTTCATACAAGCCTTCGTGCAAACATACAGTTGTAGATTCGGCTTTTTCCTAAACGTGTTAAGTGGACCAAGTTTCTAATTGTCAGGTTTCGGTTATCTAGATCTTAGAGCCACTTTCCAAAATTGGCGGTTGGATATTGGTAGGTATGTAGTCTGCCTACAAAAATTATTTTGAAATGTTATTTTTTTTGCATATATCTGTTGTGTAGTGTAGTTATGAAGTTCATGGTTAATCCAATTTTCATTTTGGATCAATTGTCGTTGGTCATTGTCCTGGGGATGTATTAATAATGGTCCAGTAATTGTCATCCCTAGGGATCGCGATGGTGCGGTGGGTGACGTATTGGCTTCCCTCACACAGGGTCCTAGTTTGAATCTTAGAGGCGGCAGGCCATTTTCAGTGGTGTGTCGATCCCTACGATGAAGGTGCTTTGTTGAGAGTGAATGTGGATCGAGATGGGGAGGGACTGCATATTGAATCGCATGTTAAGTGGATAAAAATTCACCCTGAATGTCTTAGTTCATTCCTTCATACGTGACAGTGGCACCCTAATTAGTATCGCGCTCGCCATTCAAACACAGAGGCTCTGAGCTCAAATATAGCGTCGGGTTTGCGTATAACTGGAATGTTATATGGAATCTTTATGTGGAAACTTCATTGCTAAATTGTTCTTCTCCTGGCAGCCTACCATCCCTCGAGTGGGGCTCTCTGGAAGCATTGTTCGGGCCTTTGGAGGAAGGACGAGGAGTGAATGTTGGAGTGAAGGGAGATAGTCACTGCAGTGGGCCAATGGAATTACTGGATGCTGTTCCACATATTCCAGGTGGGCTTGAATGAGTTTTACCAACTCTGCCCATGAATTTATTTTGGTAATTGATCAAAAGGATTTTTTGAAAGATGACAATGATTGTACAGCTTGCGATGAACCCTCTAAGCCTGCATGAAACTCTAGAATCCAGTGTCATTCAAGCCTGATGCCATGTAATTATGACCTGGTAAAAAATTTGTTACCTATAACAATCGTTTCATAATATCAAAATTTGTAGAATGCTTTTGAATTCCTAATTAGTAGCCAAATAACATGACTTCAACGAAAGAGATCAAGTTGGTGCGGCAGCTAGTGTATTGGCTTCCCATGTTGAAGGCCTCTATTCAAAACACAGTGGTGGCATAACTCTTCTAAAATATCCTGATCCTTACATTGGAGTTGTCTGTTTAATAGAGTAGTCCATCCATCAAATGGAGCATTAAATTGTGCGATCCCTTGGTGTCTTTCCCTTATAGTAGACTAAGGCTGACAATGGCAACCTCTCCCCACCCCCATTCCCAGAATGATATCCTAGGGTGCTTATTCAAGCACAAATGGAATGATTATGAACTATTACCTGAAATATTGGTCATGGAGATGAACCTACTCACTGATCCTTGTTTGTTTTCCTTCAAATAACCAATGTGGCTTAAAATAAAATATTTCAGGTATTTCTATCAGACCTGAGATGTATCACATTCAGTGTACCTATCTGTGCGGCTTCTTTTTCACCAGAACTGCCAACCCACATGTATGTATTGAATGATGGCTTACGCCATGGTTTGTACCATTCCACCATCCTTTTATTACTATGTACAAATTATTTTCATATTATTATGCCATCTTAAGTTACATGTGAGCACATGCGAACAAATGTGCCTAGTACTACAGGAACACAAAATTTAGATTCAGACAAAATATAACTGGGATAAGTGCAGTACTTCATTGTACTTGTTAAAGTATTTGGTAGTCATCTTGGGAAAGATATTGTGTAAATAATTTTAATGAACAAGTCATAGACTGTGAGTAAATGAAAAATTAATGAATTTTCATAGTGTTACATTTCATGGTAATTGAAAAGTGCTACTGACAAACAATGTAATCAGCATGTAGTTCTCTAAAATTAAAAAGTTTTAATAGTAAATTACTTTGATATAGGTATTGAACCATTTACAGGAAAAAATTCAACTGTCTAATCACACCAATTGTATCAATCTGCATTCGAAAATCTTACTTTTCTTACTTAATTTAGTATAATTTTTTTCTTGGCCAAATTCATTTAACCATCTGCCATTCAGCTCTGATGACATATGCAGAAAAAGTTAAAAGTAATAATTGTTCAGCCACACAGATCCACAAATAGGGAGATTTTTTAACCAAATTTTCCTAGTTCCGTAACTTGTTAAAATTTTTCATCATTGCCTTAACCCCCAATCTGTTCATGTGATTGAATAATACTTTTTAATCACACACTACTCCATGCTGTCACCCTGCCATTGTACTTTTCTAAATTTGTACTCGTTATCTAGAAATAATATTGATGGACCTCAACTCTTATCCCACACCTAGAATGGACTCCACTTTGGAATAAACTGTTTTTTAGTTTCTGCAACATTTCCTACTCATCAGCATACCTTTGGTGTCACCATTTCGGTGCTCTCAACTGAAAGAAGCCACGCTCCGATGTGTACTCAATCACAGGAAGTCTTCTGAGGCAGGAGAGGGGATGGAGAAGGGAGCAAGAATCACACTTGCAAGTAGTGATGTAAGCTATTTGAAATCTTTATATATTCTATAACTTCTGTGAAAATTAGTTGATAATTGACTTCAAGATCTTTGCGGTACTTCTACAAGGAGGAGTCATCATTGTATGTAGTTAGTTGCATGTCTCAAGCCAAAGATCACTATTTGCTCATCAAAAAATTGAAAACATTTCATCTTGTTATTCAGATTTGGATTGAGTTTTCTTTTTTCTTTCTCAATTGAATCTTTCAATCGAAGAACAAATTTTCCGAATCAATCTCATATTTCCCTTTAAATGTTTGGATGAGATTAATGTAATGTGTTCAGTGAAACTTGTGTGTTTTGAACCTTGGCATAAATTTAAGTAAGAACAAAGGTGTGGTACTGTCTTTGACTTTTCATTTTATTAAAAAGTGTAATGAATCTTATGTTGATTGAGAGATGGTGGTCAGAAAAGGATGGTAGGGCTCTTGTTCTAAGGAATTTGAGTTGGTTATGGTGAGTAATTTTTAATAAAAGTTTAAAAGATATAAAAATATGTATTAAATTCAATGGCCTTCAGGGACTCATAATGACAATGTGAAGATGGTGTCTCTGGTTTTCCTTAGTTTTCGCCATTTGATTTTTCATTTCATGAGCTGGTGGGCATCCTCTGTTGAAACTGTCAGGTCTGCATTGAAAGCAATGATAAATAATAGCTTACTTTTGAAATTTCACTGTCATCATTGAGTTACAAATCAGTTAGGTCTATAGACCTTAATACTCAAGTTATCATGGACCCATGGATTGTGACCCCAAATGGGGCTTTGAAGGGTTTTATTTGGGATATCCAGCTGTAGTACACTAAAAATGATAATTATTCTTAAGCAATTTGGATTTCAATCAGCATCATGGTTTGAATATTATCATAATTTAAAATATTCGATAAAACCCACTAAGACTATCCAAATTGCAAATTTTCTGTCACTTCTAAGTGGGAAAGAGTTCTTTATGACTCCCTACAAGACTTGCCTTGGATATATCCTCCAAAGGTGTTCTTAAATGTTTTAGGTCTGAAGTGTTGTTTTATTTGAATAGCTTAGGGACCAAGGGTCATGATCCAAGTTATTTTGGTATAAGGCTGAATGGAGAAGGCAAAAGGGAAGGAGGAAGACTTGTCAGGAGACTTTGGAGGGACCAAATGGGATGCAGTTGGCAGGGCACCTTTTCTATCACTGGTTATTTTTCTCCATTCATTTCATTTCTCCCTTCTACTGCATTTCCTGTCTTCTCTAAGCCCTTCATCACCACAATTCATCGAGAAAACATTGGTGATAAACAGTGAATGGGTGCTGCTTGCTGTCACATCAATTGGATTACTGCAAGTGATGTAATCTTGATATATTTTCATGATGACTCTTAGAAAGAGAAAAGTTTGACTTTTAGATTTCTAATAACCTTGTTGGGAATCGTGAAGATAATTTCTCTGGACAACCTTGTTTCCCTGAATACGTGTAAATTTCCGCTAGGTAGGTTATTAAATGAAAATTTCAATGAACAAAATAAAGGGTTGACCTACATGGGCTAGAGGGTATTTTTTGTTATTAAAAAAATTATTTGCGATCAAAGTTAACTTGATAAGGTCTGATTTTAAAATTCATTGCTGTTGTATTTGTAATATTGATGTCATGGTAATGACTTGTTGAACATTTGCTTCCGACTGCTGTGACTTACTACTACTTATGACTTGCTTCTAATTGCTGTGGTAAACAGTGGTAAAAGGAAGCAATTCCAGTGGTTGCATTGGGGCAGTATTCGTAACAGTGGTGGTGATTTTTTTAAGGAAGTGGATCTCACTATTGATTAAATAAATCCAATTATGAAATGTTTGTTTAAAACTTGACACCCACTGTTGAGTGTGCTCAATTAAATTTCTTTTCATCCTATTTGAGAATATGCATTTAATGAAAGTTGATAAGTTATAATTAGAATCACTTCACTGGAATGAACTCATACACATTATATAAATGCAAAACACTTCTTACACAAGAGTTATGTAAAAAGTGGACATTTTGAGTGAAAACTCAGGGTCTAATTAAAACATGAGATTAACCCAGATTCAGGCATATATGTTGAGACCCTCCGTATCATTCAGTGAAAAGAGCTTCAGCCAAGTGATAATTATAAAGTAATCTACCGGTGAAGGTAGGTTTTTGGATGGACACAACTATCACATGATTAACTTGAGACTCCAAACAAAACTCAATCCAGCAACCTACTCCATCAGGTCCCTCTTAATCTCTGTGTACTTCTTTCCTCCCTTCATTCTGTCCAACATCCCTATCCTTTTCCTGCCCAAACCTCGTTTGCCTAACATTCTCCCCTCTATTACCTTCTTCAACATTCGGCTACCGCTCAATACACCTTTCATCCATTTTTCCTGCCTCCATAGGATTTCTCTCAACAAACCCCTCTCCTCACCCACCATCTCCAGTACTTCCTCATTTGTTTTCCTTTCGGTCAATTTCACCTTCTCCATTCTCCTCCACACCCACATTTCAAAAGCTTCCAATCTATGTCTAACCTCCTGCTTCAGTGATCACATTTCCATGCCGTACATAGCTACGCTCTATATCAAAGTTTTGACAAGTCCTTTCATAATCTCCCTACACAACGTCCCCATCATCAGCTCCCTCCTCCTCGTGAAAGCCTCTTTGCCTAGTGCAATTCTACTCCTTACATCCCTACCACTTTGACCGTATTGGTCCAAAACACTTCCGAGATACGTGAATTGTTCTACTTCCTCTATTTTTTCCCTGCCTATTTCAATATTTAGCTTAGCCTTTTTCTTTCTGGAAAATTGCATAACCTTTGTTTTATTAATATTGATTCTAATTCCATATCTATTGCAATGAATTTCCAATTCACTCAGCAATGCTTGCAACCCCGTGGCCGACTGACAAACCAATGCCTGGTCATCAGCAAACCTAACTGCTTTTATGAACTCCCCTCAGACATTCACTCCCACCTCCAGCTCTTCCCAAGCCTCATTAATCATTTCCTCTACAATTACATTGAACAGCACTGGTGATAATGGGCAACCCTGCCTTACACCTCTTCCGAACACTGCCAATTCGGACTCTCCATTCCCCACTCGTACCCGAGCAGTCTGACACATGTACAGGTTGTGGATTTGTCTCCTGTCCATCCAATCTATTCCTATTTTCTGCAATATACTCTTTAGTTTTCCTAATTCACTCATCATCATCATCATCTGCAGCTCTACAGATTGGTGTGGGCCTTGGGTTCCTCTATGATATGCCTTCATTCAGTTCTTGTTCTTGCTTTTTCCTTCCATCTTGTAACTCCCATTGCCTTCAAGTCATCCTCCACATCCTGTAGCCATCTCTTCCTTGGTCTACCTCTTCTTCTGACTCCTTCCATCTTGCTATTAAGTATCAGTTTGGGCATTCTGTCATTTTCCATCCTTTCTACATGCTCCAACCACGCCAACCGCAGTGACTTGGCAAATCTAACTATGTCCTTCCCTTCTAGGATTTCATTTATCTCCATGTTCATTCTAATTCTCCATCTCTCTCCTTCTCTCATTGGGCCATAGATTCTGCTTAAGATTTTTCCTTCGAATTTTCTAATTGTTCCTCATCCTGACTTGGTAATGTCCATGTTTCAGCTACATAAGTTACCACAGGTCTAATAAACTTCTTATAGATCTTCATTTTTGTGTTCCTTGATAGTAACATTGATTTGAGGATTGTACTTTTGCAAAGTATGCCCTGTTACCTTCCATTACCCTTTGGTTTATCTCCGTGATTATATCTTAATTTCATTGTTAAGTCTGACTCCTAGATAGGTAACTCCATGACACCCTCAAACTCATAATTCCGAATTATTATGTTTTGCAGGTGCTGCTTGTTCTTAAGAGCTGAAATTTTCAAGTATTTGGTTTTCTCTTCACTAACCTTCAGCCCCACTTCTTTACCAGTGTTTTCTAAAATGTTAAACATTTCTTCTAAGTCATTTACATTTTGTGCAATTAGTACTATATCATCTGCATATGCGAATCCTTGCTGGGATTTATGCAATATGTTCCCGCTTAGTTTAAATTCTTTCATTGCCTTATGTAGGGTCAGGTTGAATAACGTGGCTGAGAGAGCATCTCCTTGTCTTACCCCCGAGGTCATCTTCAATGCTCTACTTGCTCTACCCCCAATAAAGGCGCTTTACATTGTGATTCATGATATGTCAATTGAACCAGTCTAATCAGTTTCCTTGGAATATCTTAACCTCTCAACACAAGTATCATCTCTTTCCTGTTCATGCTGTCGAAGGCTTGTTTGAAGTCAATGAAGAGTATATGCAAGTCAACATTATATTCATAGCATTTCTCCATTGTTTGTCTTACCGAGAATATCTGATCAATGGTACTTCTACCAGCTCTAAAGCCACACTGATATTCTTCCAGTATGTCTTCAGCAAAGGTGCTTATGCATTTTAGGAAGGTGAAAATTAGTTGATCCTGAGATCAACTTTAGCAGCATAGGATATCAAACTTATTGTTCTGTTGTCCTCACATGACATAGCCTTTACTTTTTTCAGAATAGGAACTAACACCGATCTTACAAAGTCTTCCGGCCGGTTTCCTTCCTTATAGATACTATGAATAAGTGCAAATAATCTTACTCCCACATTTCCCTAAACCTTTCAATAGTTCCACAGGAATGTCCACCCCAATGGCCTTATTTAGTTTCATATCTCCCTTAATGCCTTCTCTATCTCGTCGTCCAATATGCCTGTACCTAAGCTATCTTCCTTTACGTCATGTTCCTTTTCAATGTCTGAAATTGTTGGCCTAAGTTCTTTACCATACAGTGTTTCCATATATTCCTTCAATCTCTCTTGGATTTTTCCTGGTTCAACTATTATCTAACCCCACTTATCTTCAACTGTTTGCACAGATCTTGCCTTCCTTCTTCCCAAAAATAACTTAACACTTGCTGTATAGTGCACCAATTTCACCCTTCCTCTATAAACTTTCCATATCCTCGCATTGCATTTTCTACCATTCTTCTTTCGCTTTATTTGTGGCCCATCTCTAATTATTGTTTAACTCTTTGTACTTCATTTTGCCTAACTCTGCTTACATTCTTTCATCTTCTTCTCTCATCCATCATTGCAATCATCTCATCTATTACCCATGATTTCCTTATCCTTTTCCCATTAACAGTTCCTATAGTGTCTTTTGCGGCTTTCGATATCCCTTTCTTGATACATTTCCATTTTTCTTCGATAGTACTCAGTCCTTTACCGTCATCCATGATTTTCTCTACAGCCTACTGATACTTCTTCCTTGTTAATCCATTGAATGCTTCTACATTCCATTGCCTAACCTTCCGCCCCAGCCTTATCTTTTTGAAATGGACGTTACATTT
This sequence comes from Hetaerina titia, assembly GCA_037158775.1. Lineage (NCBI taxonomy): Eukaryota > Metazoa > Arthropoda > Insecta > Odonata > Calopterygidae > Hetaerina > Hetaerina titia. Next base: position 22,679,136 of record CM073771.1, read on the forward strand.
CATAACCACTAAATTGTTGTCAGGGTTTGCATCCGCGCCCGGGAAACTGTGAATTTATCACACTTCCTAAACCTGTGCCTAACCATAATATCATCTGAAACCTTTGAGTCACCTTGCATTTTCTATGTATCCCTACGCCTCTTGTGGTGTCTAAACCATATTTTGGTGATGACTAACCTGTGTCCTGCAGAACTCAATTGCTTTCTCCTGGTGTTCATTCCTCATGCCTAAGCCATAGCCCCCACCTCATCACCCGCTCTTCCTTCGTCTACAGTCGAATTCCAATCCCTCATTACTACCAAATGTTTCCCTGCATGAACTCAAGCGATTATATCCTCTAACTCATCTTACATCCTATCGACTTCTCCCTCCTTGTGGTTTCTCGGTGGCATGTATACCTGAACAATAACCAAGTTTGTCGGTTCTGCTTTAAACTCTACGAGTAATATTTTATCCGTTGCTTACTCTATGTTGACTATGCTTCTTCCTACCTCTTCATTTAATATTACGGCAACCCCACATTGGCTCTCATCCCCTCTGTTGTATATTATTCTATAATTATCACACCAGTAATCCCCGCCATCCTTCCATCTCACCTCGCATAGACCTAAAACATCTAAATTACCTCTTTCAATCTCTTGGTTAATATTCTCTAATTTGCCGGTCCTCGACATTGTCCTGACATGCCATGTTCCTATTCTAACCACTTTCGTCTTCTTCTGCATCTTCTGTTCTACTGCTGTTATTTTCCCCCTGCAAGGGTTTTGTCGGATTACGACCGCAGAAGCCTTGCCTCCCCCGCTGCTGGGCACAACACACGGCCGCTTGGGCAGAGTCCCACAGTTACCAGGACTCAATTTCTCTATACTGTCCATCATAAAAATCTTGGGAATAGTAATTGAGGTGGTTTCCCGTTGACTTCCTCAATAGTGTTTTTAACATGACACCATCACTTAATGGCCGCCCCACTGGGATCAGATGCCTTTGAAGCTGCCTCACTGAGGAACAGACGCTGCGAGGACTACCTTTCATCTGGCATGGGTGACCCTATCAGGAGCAATTATTATTACTCCTGCCATCACAGCTCTAGGGGTCATCGGGACAAGCCCTTCCACCATGACAGGGTTGTAGTCCATGGCAGGGAGCCAAGGGATATCACACATTATTTCATGTTAATCTTTGGTTGCTTTCTGATGTGACACATCCAGATGGATATAAAAGGCAATGAAATTGTGGAATTTTGCTACCTGATGAATGGCAAATATGGTAACTGTGGCAAAGCTAAGTTTCATCTGTTAGTCATAGTGCCATGTCCAACCCAATTGGTCCCAAATACGAACAAGGAAAGATTCTCAAATGCATATTCGAATATTATATTAGACAATAATGAATTAAAATGGAGTTGGGTGGACCTGTAGGGGATTGAAAATTATTTCTTTCCTGTCTCTCTATAACTTCTATTTTCCGTGTGAGAAACTGTCTCATTGGTCTGAAATAAAAACAATACAATTTTACTTGAAGGCTGGTTTGATAAGAGAGATCTATCTAAAAGTATAAATGTTATTTTTATCATGTGTGAAATTCACATGACAGGATAATAAGATAAGGCTAGTTCCATTCCCTGAGTTAGTGTCACCTTATCACAAATTTTGGAAGCAATTGGTTCATAAGTGTCAAAAATTCACCCCGTTATGATGGTGAAGGAAGAAATCATTCATTGGGAGACATGGTAGTCCAGGGACTGGATGGCCTGAGTTCGATTCGAAGTCATGCCTCTAAGGCACCTTCTTCTCCACCCAAGCTGTTTTGTTTTGGGTACCAGATCTTCCTGGGAAACCATAATCTGCACAGGGAAAGGCACTGATCCCCCTACCCTGATGTGTGAATTTAACACCCTATCGGGCTTAGTATTGAGTGAAATCGACCATCACTAACCAAACAGACCTTTGGGTTGATTGCTGTGATTTTATGTGGTCTTTCTTTCAGTGATTCCAATCATCCATGTATTTAGTGGTTTTTCTTGATGTGGCTCGACTATTCTTTTGCTTTAATAATTAATAGATTTATTTCTACTAGATGTAACCCAATCTTTAACATGAAACATGTAAATAAAGACTTTTCCTATCTATTTGTGGAGTAATGCAATGTTTTCATTGCATTAAAAATTCCTCATGCTTGTGGAACTAAGCAAATTAATTTTCAATAGGTTTTTTATTGTAATCCCATTGCTAGGTAAACTTGAATAATTTAAGAATATGATGAACTAAGTGATGTATGGATAGTAGTTGGCAAAGTTAATTTTCTGGTACAATTGAAAGCTTGCAAAAGTTTTTCCATGTCATGGTGTAAGACAGTACCTTCAACTTTTCATGCAGAAAAAATATTCAGTGAACATTTTTAAATGTACTAAAATTGAATTGGGGTGAAAGCCGAAGAAACTTATTTGGAGATGTGGTAATATTATCCCTGAAGTTTCAGACACATGGATTTTTATCAAATCCAAGGAACAGATTTCTTTGCTGAATTGTTTAAGAAAAAATTAACTTATGTAGTTGACACTTGTACACACTTGTTGTATTCTATGATTTTGAAATTAATAAAGGTTTTGAATATATTCTTGCATTCATGATTCTTATGTATCATTAAAATGTTTACTATGACTGCAGTAATAAAGACCCTGTGAAAGTGACAACCAGTACAGTGGATGGAATTGCATAGATCGCCTGCACCATTGAAACCGTGCTGAGATGCAGTTCTTGAGGATATTTTGGAAATTTTATTGACTGATATTAAAGTTTTATTGATCAAAAAACTCTTCTATAATTCACAACTGCCTGATTTTATTGAAATATAAAATTACATAAATTACTGAATATGAAATAAGAGATAGTAACCAATTTCCGTTGCTGGTCAATTTTTAATTTGAGAATTCTAATAATTGATAATCTCTTGATAATTATTAATTTATTAACCTTTGATAATAACTCGCTAAAGCTTAAATATTAATTCGCAATATGTGTTATAAAGTTCCGGCATTTGCTACAAGAATGTGCTGGAAGCAATCGGAAGGGTGCGTCATATTGTATATTAACCGTGCCCCAAGTTCGAACGAATCCATTGGCCAAATACGAAATATACGATGCATTTTGTATGGCCACGTAAAAATTGAATTTCGAAATTACAGGTTGGTGTCTCTAGTGAGTAAAGGATGTATTACGATGTGCTGATATTTGAGGAGGTTTCAACTAGTGAAGGCATGCGCCATCTATTTGTTGAATCATCAACCAATGGGTTAATTAATTTTTTGTTCGTTAATTTTCAGTAATTTTGTCACGAGAGATTTTGGAGGAAGGTTCAGGATGCCGCGGGAGATCAGGAGAACAATTAAATATTGAATATTATTGCGAGGGGGGCTGCCATTTTTTCCGGCCGGGCGGCGGGGCGCCGGAAAAAATGGCAGTCCCCCTCACAATAATATTCAATATTTAATTGTTTTCCTGATCTCCCGCGGCATCCTGAACCTGCTGTCAAAATCTCTCGCGACAATTTTGTGCATACTAGCGAATCAAAAATATTTTGCAAAAAAAAAATTTCGGCCGCAAAAGCAAATCGATGTAACATACGCTATACCTAGTCTCGCCTCTGAAATCCTCCTCTTATCCCCCGGGCTACCGGGTTACTTGTGAAAAAGTGGTTCGGAACTTATATTTGTCCTGCAAAACTACGGACTTTGCCGATTTTTCTCAAAATCAACTCGATGGGTTCGGCAAGGCTCTCACCTGACGAACCCAAGGCATCTGCCTGCCTCGAAGCTTCTCTCGCCTCGGCTGGCTCTGGACTTAGAATATTTTTCGCTGGGTGGCCTCGGGACTTGAATACGCGTATATTTTCTCGGGTGGCTTAGCACCTCACCTTCGGCCTCACGCTACTCCGAGACGGCTCGTGAGCGGTTGGCCGTCAATGGAGCTACTCTTTTTTCAAGCGTGAGCCGGTTCTTGGGAAACATTGGACACCATGGTTTTTCGCATGTGATAGACCAATTAACTCTAATTACTGGACTTCGTTCAGTTCATTGCATGACGTAATTTTTGACCCGTTGCTGGCTAATGTAGCTCGTGTGTATTGCAATCACGGATTACAACCAAAGATCACTTGTTCAGAGTGCACACAATGTTGCTATGCAGGATAGGATAAAATTACTTTTTAACTATTTGACATTTTTGGCTACCAGCGTACGGATTAAGGTATCTTTTTATGTTTTACATATGCCACAATGCAAATTTTTTAGTGTAGTAAAACTACTTATAAACTATTTCATGCTGAATTAATTTAAATAATACCCCTCACGGTTTTTTTGGCTTTTAAACGATCTAATTGATAATTTGTTTCGAATAGATATTTGCAGGAAATACAGACATTCCATTCAAGTTGAACTATCTTCTTGTAATTCTATTTTAATTCGTAACGAATGCATAACCCGCATTGCCGAATCTATGGCAGAGGGTGTAAATACATTCAGACTGCCATTATTTTTTAGGGATTATTTGAATATATATTTACAATTATCTGTACTTTAGGTAACGATTTAAATCAACATCATCATAATGTTAACCTCAGGAAAAAGGATTTTTAGACGAATTCCTGTATCTCTTTTCAATTCTTGAACAGCATATTAAGGCAAAATTAGTCATTCAAGTTGTTACAAAAAGAAGGATTTAAAAAGTTGACAACATTCATTATTGTTTCTTTCATCTTTATTATACATTTTTACATTTGTTGAGATAAATATGTATTAGAAATTACATCAGTATTCCAAATATCCTTTTAAACCAAAACATTTTACTGAAATACACTCATAGCCAGTATCCACAAAGTTAGCATTGGAGGAGTTGCAGTCTTTTTAAGCCAGACACCCACATGAAGTGCACTTCTTTAGATGCTGACGGCACTTCAAGTTTGGACCAGCAAGGAAATGTACACCTTCTTTCCTAATTTCCTTCGGTGGCAAAGCTTGCTGATAATCCTTCATTCCCATGGATGCTCCTCATCTCACCAAGCATAAGCATCCGATGGAAGACCTGAGGGAAAATAATTAAAATATGGTTTTAAATTTCATGTTAATGTGGTTTTTGTTTAAACTACTTTTGTGATGTTTTAAACAAAAATATAAATACTTGTGTGTTCAAAATGGGTAAAGAAATATTTATCGTTTAAGATTGAAAGAATATTTCCCCTTTTAAAAGTTAAAAAAAATTGAAACTTTCACTTTAAATCGATACATATAACCACACTGAAGTGTCATACATAAACTTTAATTAAAATGGAAATTAATATCATACATTTGGTATTTTAGTGAAACAGATGCAATTCATCCACAAGAATTTATTGAAAATTATTTGAGTAACAACTGCTGTACTTCACTGTATTTCAACATTTTATTCATTTGTTTAAACTAATGTGTACAACACCTTTAAATGAATATATCTGTGATAAAAAATGGTAAAGAATGGCTTGATGAAATGAATGACTTCGGATCATTACTAATAAATACCATATAAGAAATTTGAATCTAAAATGCATTCATATGTTTGTGCCTGTGAATCAAATGAATTTTTTAAAAGCATTTATATTTCAGAGATCTTAAAATATATTAAATTATTGTCATATGAATGTGAAATTATAAGAATAAGTTAAAATACAATAGAATCTTTTCTTTCCAGAAAAGGGAGATAAGATACGATGGAACTTGAAACAATGTGTATATTCTACTCCATCAAATATGTTTATTTAATGGATTCATAATTTTTTTCTAAAGGAGCTCCAACCACAGCTTAACCTGCCTTTCCACCCTCCTCACCTGCCCATGTCAGCTATATATCGAAAAAGGTGTCCAAATATGAATCAAGGAATTGAGAAGATTGGGATGTGACAATAAGGGCAGAATGAAAATGAAGGAGTGTTATGTGTCAGGTGAGTCCAGGGTAGGAGAGTTTGGAAAACAGTGACTGCAATCAAGAAAATATGTTTTCTATTGTTTTAAGCTCAACTTTGTGGCAGGTCATGTTCAATATTTATTTTATTAAGAACAATGTATGCATCCACTGTTCTTTGTTATCGTTCAACTAGTTTCAACGCTTAGGCATCATCATCGGGTACAAAAATAAAACCAGCTGCAGCTCGTTTATATAGCATTTATAAGGGAGAGTGGAGTGGGTGAGAGAGAGGGGTAAAAAAGAGGGGCAAAATCGGGTTGTGATTGGCGTAAATGTTAAAGCTTAACACCCCTATCCTCCTTCCCATAGGAATATTATGTGGCATTCGTACTTCGAGGGAAACTATATTATAGGACAAAAATATTATTTGAATGCTCACATTCATTGGATTCTAGATTTTCACAGGAGAAAAACCACTAGTAAACAAGATCAGAATGTCTCCATCACCGAAGAACATTATTCATAGGAGAAAATTTTAACCATCAGGTGAAATTGCAAATTACCTCAAAAACAGAAAGAATGAAACAAAAATTGCAGAAACAGTAACTAAAGAAATGAGACCCCTAGTAATATATTTATTGTCCCCAGCCCATACATATCATGCACATATAAGATTCTTTAATGTAAACAAAAAATATACCGGGACCATAAATTACCACACATACACACACAGACACACAAATCAAAACAGATAATAACAAAATAAATATAAAATAATAAAACAAACTTACAACCACTCTATCACTTGGGTGTGTTATGAAATAACTTTCACTCTCGTGAATCAGATTCACACTCAGGGTTTGCAAGGATCCCTCCTATGTCAGTGACCTGTCAATCACACAAATGAAAATTATAAAAGAATGTATTGAAACACGAACGACTTGCGTAAATACACAGTCACTCAAACACTCTGGTGTGTTAGACCTTTGTGAATTTCACACACTCACTCAGTCAGGGTTTACAAGGATCCCTCCTAGGCTCTTGACCTGTCAATCACACAGATTAATACAAAATTATAACATGGATGTATGCACACTCTCGCTCATTCACTCAGGTGTGCTCTAAAACAAGGACCTTTGTGATTCACAAATACTCACTTTTTCAGGGTTTACTACGATTCCTCCTAGGCCAGGGACCCACCAATCGCACAGAAATAACTAACCGGAAAATAAGGGACTTGGGTAAAAATGCAATCACTCAATCACTCAGGTGTATCGGACCTTTGTGAAACGCACCCACTCACTCATTCAGGGTTTACAAAGATTCCTCCTATGGCAGGGACCCATCAATCACAAAAACAAAATTAAAGAACTAAAATTGTGGGTAGGAAAGTACCTAAGAAAACCTGACACCAGGTGTTTTGCCTGCAAAGCAGGCCTATTCAGGAGAATGAGAATTCCGTTTGGGAGGTTTGAAAGAATGGCCCATCAGGAGGGAGAGGGGGTGATGGGAAAACCTCGTGATTGAACAACAGAGAGGGGGAATAGATGGTCCAATGGTTATTGTGGGTTCAGTGGAGGGGGGGGAGGAAGAGCACAGCGAAGTATAACAGTGGCTAAGGAAGAGGGGAAGTTTTGGTGGTTGGTTTGCTAATAGGAGGGGGGAAAAGGGGGGTTTTTCAAAAAAAGACAAAGAAACACTTAGTCATGCCACACACCCCACCAAACTCGATCAAGGCATTGACCTACAAGGTCATCATCAGGTAATGACAACCCTGCCAACCGAAACCCCAGCCGTGCCCAATACAATGTATATAGAACAACCAAGTATTTCTTTTCTGATATGAATTGCTTTCACAAAGTGATGCCTCAAAAACATTCTATTCAGGGGGGTGGAAGAAGTTTGGAGGAGGTGGAGAAGGGGAAGAAAAAGTTAACTGCGTGAACACAGAGAAAATAGGCAAGATGCAATGGGCCCTTGGTCGCTATTCATGGTGTCTATACTGTTCTTTTTGATGTAGATGCATTCGTAATAGTCATCCATGTAGTCTGGGGCATGTTTAAGTAGTTTTATGTCGTCAATTGTGATGTTGTGTCTTTCAGAGAACATATGTAGGGCAACGGAGGATTTATGAAAGTTCCCTAGTCTGAAAAAAGCAGCATGCTCTTTGAAACAGGTGATGAGGTTTCTTCTGGTCTGTCCTGTGTATGAAGAATTACATTGGGGCAAACAAAGAAATTTACAAAATACATTTCGGCACTATGAACATGCTTAAAAAAGAGTACATATTAAAGTATGTAGTAAAAACTATGCATAACCATTACTTTGTGCAAAGGTTTCCATTGGGCTGAATTGCTTGTCTTTGCCTTTATGGATTTTCCATCCACGTTGGTTGTCTTTCAGTGACAACAGTTTTTATATAGGGCTGGTAGTTAAGTACTGCACTCCGATTGGATAGTCCTTTCCCACATACTGTTTAATGGATATCCATCATCCATTTTGTTATTTCCTGGTCTTGGACAAGAAAGCTTTGAAAAATACCTCTGACCTGAAGATGCAGCCAGGATGGCCAGTGAAACTGTCATCACCAAAAGACAGCTAATGTGAATGGAAAACCCAGAAATCCAAAGACAAGTATTACAATTATTTGCTTTTTAAAAATTTATTCAATGAAAAATAACACTTCATTAGAAGGAATGTCTAGTGTTTCAATTTGAAACCACATAATTCATTACTAATTTTCAATGAGTTTGGTATTGTGTTATAAATTATTATGCCCATTACCATTGGTGCTTTATATGAATTTGCTGATTTATGATAAGTTATGTGAAATGTTGTGATATCTAGTTGAATGTGAGTGAATATTACTATTTGCATGAAATGTATGGATATTTGTTATGATTAACAGAGATATGGCAAATATATATTACATAGAAGGAATGGTAATAAAATCTTGAATTTTCTTTGAATAAGGGTTGAATATAACTTTGTATAACATGCATACAAATGATCCCCAGAATGCTATTCCATATGGTTCCTCTAGAGAAAAAAGTAGAACGATACATGAGTTTTAATATCTCTTGAGACTTATAGCAAGAACCAAATAGGGTACATCAAAGGGTGCAGTTAAGAATACAGATTATTGACATAAATATTCCATGCACCAGTTTATTAAACATGTACCTTGGTATTGGATGCATAAATAATTATTTCTTTTTGAGATTGAAATCAATATCCTCTTGCAAAATGCACATTTAAATGAAAGGACATTGTCTTTTTGCAAAAGTAGTACATAAATATGCTCCGACTTTGATAGTTTCACCTAAAATGAAAGTGTTAACAATTTACTTAGTTGACTAATGTTTAGTGATACCTTTCCATTGATATTTTGTCAAAATGCATTTTATAAGAAGAAACAAGGCAAAATTTGACATATTAATAATTAATCCATCTCGCAAAAGGTGATTCTTATTGAAATAATTTTGCAATGTGAAGAAAAGATGAAAGAATGATAATAGTATCTTTAAAATGACACTTTCACATTATTTAGAGTAATTTAAATTGTCATTAGCTTTCAAAATAATTTATTTATCTCTTATAGAAATTGACAAGTTCTTGGCATAACATTTCCTGTGGGTAAAAATGCTTTGTTAATTTAAGGTGAGGAGTGAAGCCAATTCTGATTTTACTGAAATTATTTTAATGTGGTTTAACTTAAATCATTTAAAAATATATCACATACAAACTAAGCAGGGGGTATGGTAGTCCAATTGGTAGTGGGTTGGTTTACTGCCCTGAGGGCCTGGATTTGATTCAGATTGATGCTTCTTGAGACTCACCCCTTCATCCATGCTGTGAGATTTTTCTGGTACCAGATCTTTCTTGGAAACCACAAGGGGGCAAAAGAAAAGGAATTAGTCCCCCATTATTACCCTGTTCATAAGTGACTATCACATAAAATTCAGCATATTAATAGGCGAGGTATGAGTTTATTAATGTTGCTGGATAAAATAAATGAAAATAACCTACTCAGCATAAGTTTAGAATGTACCATGGTTTCACCCAAATCTATGATAATTAAAGCAAAAATCAAAACAATTTGAAAATCGAACAAACCAAATGATTTAACAAGAGTAGTTACAGTGATCAGCACAAAGATTGTTTATGATAAACTTAAAGAGTGCAGGCTTAAAGAGGCAAAGGCCAAAGGCATGTGGGATTAAAATGTTTGAGAGAACTCCTCGCACCCGATTGCAAAGGTATTTGGCAAATTTGGTATCACACCAAAATTAAGGAGCGGAGACGAGGCAGTTCATTTCCTTGGACTGCCTGTGGTTTCCATGTTGAGCACCCTAAAAACAATAGATTTACGGTGAAGCAGGGAATTTTCCGAAGTCATCAGGAATCAGGCATTGCCCTCAATGATGAAATTTAAACGACTTTCAGTAAATAATAAGATATCGACATCCCTGCATCATTGTGATGATTACAAATTGGGCTTCTTTGGTAATTCTTTGGATGGTTTGTCCAAGATTTGATACTTTCATGATAATGGGCTACTACACGCTTAAAAAAAGCTAATTTGAATCTGTAATTGCACGAATTCTATGGTCTCAGGCTCAACTTTGTGGAGGTTCATTTTCGTTTTAAATGAATATACTTTGTAACATCCGCACAATTTTTTTTCCAATTCCACACAATTTTAAAAATTGTGTGCAAGTTACAAAGTATATTCATTTAAAACTGTAATTGCACCTTAGATGTCATCAAACTGAAATTTTCTAGTCATATTATTACAAACAAATCTACATAAACTCACTTGATTTGGTAGATACTGCATACTTTAGAAGTGATTTTTTGCCACCACAAGAAATTGGTGCCACATTTTACAAGTAAGTCTTCATTGTGGAATGATTTGTTAATTAGGTAAAATATTTGATAACGAAAGAAAACATTTTTAACTAAAATTACTTAATAATAAAGCTAACTTAAAAATATATCAGTTCATCGGGAAATAAAAAAATGAAGTTGGTATTGGACAGTCACAAATACAGCCACTTCACTCCTCAACCTTGCTAAAAAAGAATACCTGACACCATACAAAACAATAAATCCTACCATTCCCCATTCATTCTACCTTCCTTCATTCATTCCACCTAACATCCCTAGTATATTCCTACAGTCACCTGTCTTGGCTAACGTTCTCCCCTTTATTACACTCAATATCCGGCTTGATTTTGTGGTAATTTATTTTTGAAAGAAAGGAGAATGCAATATATTTCCCACAAAGCTTTTCATGACATAGATGCAATTCACAATTGGTACGATGTATGGCAATTGGAATTAAATTTTAAAAAATACGTAGTAATACATTTTTGGGAAAAGAGTAATTCCCTCCCTTATAGTTATAAAGTGAAACAAACCAAAATCGCGAGGGTAGATTCCTTTAAATACTCAGGTGTAACAATTACTCATGATCTGTCCTGGGGAAAACACACATGAGAAATATGCGGGCATGCTAATAAAAAATTGAGATTTGTGAAAAGAGTGCTAGGTAAATGCAACGAAAAGGTGAAAGAACGATGTTTCCTTGCCTTGGTCAGGCCCCACCTAGAGTATGCTGCCAGTATATGGGATCCTCAAATATAATTTTGATTTCGGAATTAGATTGAGTTCAGCGGAGGGGGGCTAGATTTGTCAAACATTGTTATGACCAATGCAGCAGCGTATCCACTTTGCTAGACAATTTAGGTTGGGATTCTCTTACACAGCGGCGTTTACAATATTGATTAAACTTATTAAAAACATTTAAAGATAGGCCCTTTTCCGATGACATCAAGGATATAATATGAACCCCAACATATTACGGTTGAAGGGATCACGAATATAAAACTAGAGAGAGAGACTGCAAGACTGACAGGTTTAAAATGTCATTTTTTCCAAGAACGATAAGGGACCAGAATGCTTGTAGCCAAAATTCCCCAGGACTTAGTTCATTACAATAAGTATTAACATACAGGTTAGGGACTGTGAAAGGATATGTGTATATATATGTGCATATGTATGTATATACATGTATTTTTTTCAAACAGGTTCCCACCATCTTTCCTCATCTAAACCCCAACACCCTCATCCCTTACCCTTCCCTTATGGTGCTACACCCCATGTCACACACCTTTTTGGTGGCTCGCAGGATATTTATGTAGATGTAGATGTAGTTGTCAAGTATTGTGCAAAATAGATGGTAATCTTTTATTCTCAGCTCTACTACAGTGTCAAAATTTACACCATGTCTACTTGCTAAGGCAAAAATAAATAATTCATCATCGTACTTATAATAGTTGGGAAGTGAGTGAAAATATTTGACAAATTGTCTCAGAAGAGCCAAAGGAAGATTGGTTATAAGATTTTACCCATATTTTCTCTCCTCTGCAGCAGGTGGACATTTTTTCAGGTAATTTTCCTGCGATAGGCTTAAAATGAAATGAGGGAAGCTTGAGATGTTCCAGCTTAAGAGTGACAGACATGCTGAAGTGTATCTGCAGATAAAACAATTTCAAAATAGAAACATTTTTTCAACAAAGAAAATTAAGGAATTGTGGGCCAATATCATAGAGTTCTAAAGGGCCCAAGACGGTTGCTTTGTTTTCCTTCTAAGGATTCCGGGGAAAAACATTCCAGTTACTCGCATACCCGACACTAGATTTGAGCACAGCCTCTGTGCTTGGATGGCGAGCTGGATACTAATTAGGGCACCACCTTCCCCTATGAAAGACTGAACTACAACATTCAGGGTGAATTTTCTTTTTTTGCAGCATGGTGGAGTGCGTGATTAAAAAAATTATTCAATCACATGAACAGATTGGGGGTTAAGGCAATGATAAAAAATTTTAACAAGTTACGGAACTAGGAAAATTTGGTTAAAAAATCTCCCTATTTGTGGATCTGTGTGGCTGAACTATTATTACTTTTACTTTTTCTGCATATGTCATCGGAGCTGAATGGCAGATGGTAAAATGAATTTGGTGAAGATAAAAATAAGACTAAGTTAAGTAAGAAAAGTAACATTTTTGAATGCAGATTGATACAATTGGTATGATTAGACAGTTTTGAATTTTTTCCTCTAAATGGTTCAATACCTATATCACAGTAATTTACTATTAAAACTTTTTAATTTTAGAGAACTACATGCTGATTACATTGTTTGTCAGTAGCACTTTTCAATTACCATGAAATGTAACACTATGAAAATTCATTAATTTTTCATTTACTCACAGTCTATGACTTGTTCATTAAAATTATTTACACAATATCTTTCCCAAGATGACTACCAAATACTTTAACAAGTACAATGAAGTACTGCACTTATCCCAGTTATATTTTGTCTGAATTTAAATTTTGTGTTCCTGTAGTACTAGGCACATTTGTTCGCATGTGCTCACATGTAACTGAAGATGGCATAATAATATGAAAATAATTTGTACATAGTATTAAAAGGATGGTGGAATGGTACAAACCATGGCGTAAGCCATCATTCAATACATGCATGTGGGTTGGCAGTTCTGGTGAAAAAGAAGCCGCACAGATAGGTACACTGAATGTGATACATCTCAGGTCTGATAGAAATACCTGAAATATTTCATTTTAAGCCACATTGGTTATTTGAAGAAAAACAAACAAGGATCAGAGAGTAGGTTCATCTCCATGACCAATATTTCAGGTAATAGTTCATAATCATTCCATTTGTGCTTGGATAAGCACCCTAGGATATCATTCTGGGAATGGGGGTGGGGAGAGGTTGCCATTGTCAGCCTTAGTCTACTATAAGGGAAAGACACCAAGGGATCGCACAATTTAATGCTCCATTTGATGGATGGACTACTCTATTAAACAGACAACACCAATGTAAGGATCAGGATATCTTAGAAGAGTTATGCCACCACTGTGTTTTGAATAGAGGCCTTCAACATGGGAAGCCAATACACTAGCTGCCGCACCAACTTGATCTCCTTCGTTGAAGTCATGTTATTTGGCTACTAATTAAGAAATCAAAAGCATTCTACAAATTTTGATATTATGAAACGATTGTTATATGTAACAAATTTTTTACCAGGTCATAATTACATGGCATCAGGTTTGAATGACACTGGATTCTAGAGTTTCATGCAGGCTTAGGGGGTTCATCGCAAGCTGTACAATCATTGTCATCTTTCAAAAAATCCTTTTGATCAATTACCAAAATAAATTCATGGGCAGAGTTGGTAAAACTCATTCAAGCCCACCTGGAATATGTGGAACAGCATCCAGTAATTCCATTGGCCCACTGCAGTGACTCTATCTCCCTTCACTCCAACATTCACTCCTCGTCCTTCCTCCAAAGGCCCAAACAATGCTTCCAGAGAGCCCCACTCGAGGGAAGGTAGGCTGCCAGGAGAAGAAAAATTGAGCAATGAAGTTTCCACATAAAGATTCCATATAACATTCCAGTTATACGCAAACCCGACGCTATATTTGAGCTCAGAGCCTCTGTGTTTGAATGGCGAGCGCGATACTAATTAGGGTGCCACTGTCACGTATGAAGGAATGAACTACGACATTCAGGGTGAATTTTTATCCACTTAACATGCGATTCAATCTGCAGTCCCTCCCCATCTCGATTCACATTCACTCTCAACAAAGCATCTTCATCGTAGGGATCGAAACACCACTGAAAATGGCCTGCCGCCTCTAAGATTCAAACTAGGACCCTGTGTGAGGGAAGCCAATACGTCACCCACCGCACCATCGCGATCCCTAGGGATGACAATTACTGGACCATTATTAATACATCCCCAGGACAATGACCAACGACAATTGATCCAAAATGAAAATTGGATTAACCATGAACTTCATAACTACACTACACAACAGATATAAGCAAAAAAAATAACATTTCAAAATAATTTTTGTAGGCAGACTACATACCTACCAATATCCAACCGCCAATTTTAGAAAGTGGCTCTAAGATCTAGATAACCGAAACCTGACAATTAGAAACTTGGTCCACTTAACACGTTTAGGAAAAAGCCGAATCTACAACTGTATGTTTGCACGAAGGCTTGTATGAAATCGCCACTAACCAATGATATAGAGAGTCCCGTGATTTCGACCGCTTAGTCTTCTCTAGAGTAGCTCGACGACGTCCCCTCGCGGGTTCCACGGACTCCAGGATAGCGATCAGTCCATCCGCTTCGATCGACTGGCTCATCCCGGCTCTCTAAGCGAAATACCCGTCAGCACGTACGGAGGGGACTTCGGGGAGAAGGTGGGGGAAGCTAGGGGGGGTTTATTGAGGGGGGTGCCTTCGCACAAGAGAGAGTGAAATCGAAATGGGATGATAGAAAAGGAGGCGGAGGGGTTGCTGGCCCATTTCAATTCCGAAAGTGCGCATTTCGCGTATATTCTCGGGGCATTTCACTGGAGCGAACTGGAACCGCTACCTTCCCCGCTGAAAGTTTGATTGCCAAGTGCACCTACGGCTGCCTCCAAGACCACAAGCGAGCAATGCAATTGCGTCCCCCTCCAGAAATGCGCGCGCGTCATTATAAGAGCCATCGTGACCATTCCGTGAATCGAGACTTGAGTCTCATTGTTAGTCCATGACTATATAAATACATGCCATAACACACATGTCAGTAAATGAACCTAATGATGATGCTAATGCCTTGCGACCCGGAAAATCTGAGCAAGTTCCAATTAAATTGGCGTAAAATTGCTCTAAGGAAAATTTCATCAGGAACTCGGTAAAATAAATGTGTTGGCAACTACTATTCCTAATCAGGTAGTATGAACCTGAATATTTCCTTAGTTTTCTTTGAGCATATTTCATAAGGGCATGGCACCTTGTGCATAACGGGGAGGGTGGGTTGAATGGATGGTCAGAGGAGAGGGGGAGGGATGGTTGAAGTAAAGTTGAAGCAGTATTGCCAATTCCGCCTCGGAAGTACGATGAGTCAACTCCGTCCCATCCGACGTGTTGTGCAGCGCACTGTGATATCCTTGGTTAGCATTGAATTCCTCTTTCGTGGCGACTCAATCATCGGCTGGCTCGAATTGGCTGGTCTCAATCCCCCTACCCTCATGCGTGTAAGGGGATTGAGAATTCTCCCGCAGTATCCTTGCCTTTCATAAGAAGCTACTAAAAAGCGGGTAGACATACCGGAAAACCAACCCCTAGTAAGAAAGAGATATTTATAAACAGTCTAATGGATTTAATGTCTGCGTACGGCCATACCATCCTACTAGCGATCCACGTGGGTGTTTGCCGTGCCCGGAGACCCACAAGTGAGTGAAGGGGATCCCGGAGGGTGTGCTCTCTGTTTCCCAACCCTGATTTGGAAATCTGGTATAGATCAGCGATAATATTTCTCTTCAGCCCTGGATTTCGTGAAAATGCGTATCCGGGGCCTATCCACCCCCAGTGATTTGGCATTCGTCACATTGATATATTTCGAAAGAAGATTGAAAATGGGACCTCTGTTTTCAGTATTTCTTTAATTTGGTCCTCCAAAGACATCGCTTCATAAACCGACCATAACGTCAGAACATTCCAATATATGACACGAAGAACGGAATGAAAAAAATTGTGCTTTGCCCATTACAATTCAATCAAAATGAAAATTCACGGTGTATAATTCAAGCAAGTACATGTGGGAGCATACTGGTCTTAATGTGAGAGCATAGAGACCATTATGCTTTCGCATGCCCTTTGTCCACCTACTAGAATATATGGAAACAATACACTTCATTATTCTAGTAGTTCAGCGTGACACTTCTTGTCGCATCAAAAGCGGGGGAGTTGAGGTCAGAATATTGCTAGTAATTTTCGGTGAAGCTTTGTAATTAAAACTAGGCGAAGAGTATGTCATGTCACCATAACACAATGCATCTGTGATCAATATTTAAGGTGTCCCGAAGGACTTTGAGAGAACAGCATATTTATGGTTGGTATTTGCATCGGTATTCTCCAGGAATTTTTCCAATACTTTTCAGCCTGCGAACAAGAATTACTCGTACATACACCTGGATGCTAGTATTGACGAAGAAATGGCACTGTGGTCGGACAGTATTATTATGATCCCTTGTCATTCACCGAAAAAATTACATCTAAAATCCATCTAGTCTACCCTTGATCTCTCTAATGCTATTGCTATGATCTATTCTACCATAATCCGATGGGGGCAATAATACAGTTCCACATTTCTGCTAAAGAAAAGTCCTTCCAATTTATGCAAGAAATTTAATCTGTAATATAACCTTCGTTCCGCGAGTGATTTCCAGCCTAGCTGGTCTAATATTCTGGATAGGATGCTAAGTTTATCATAAAATGTTTCACATACTAGCTCATCTACGCTGCAGGCAACCAATTCGGCAATTAAACCAACTTCGTGAGGATCCCATATATTTGCATCATATTCTAAATGAGGCGGAACCAGCAAAATATAACGTTTCTCTCTGACCTTTTCATCACATTTACCAAGTACTTTTCTAAAAAATCCTAATTTATTGTTTGTTTGTCCATGTATTCCCAGATGTGTTTTACCCGGAAGACATCGCGAGTGACTGTAACGCCTAGGTATTTGATCGAGCCTACGCATTCCATTTTTGTGACTTATGTCTACGAACTTGCGAGGTGAGATGGAAGGATAGCAGGGATTACTGGAGTGATAGTTAGAGAGTAATTTACAGCGGAAGGGACGAGAGCCGACGAGGGGTTGCCATTATATCATGTGTGTGAAAGGGTTGGGGCGAAAGGGCTTTTGCATGAATGTTTACCATATTTGGTTTGTGGGCTATAAATTGGTGGCTTCTGCATGCGGTTTTTTTCCTAATTAATGGGTGGTGCCCTAACACCCCCCACCACACGCCCTTGCGGCGGCTTGTGGGGTATTGAGTAGATGTAATAATGAATAAAAAGTTAGAAGGACGAACTCGCTCATTGTTCGGGCATCCATATCACGAAGCCATCATAAGGAGGAAGAAGTCGATAGGGTATACGATCAGTTAGAGGATATAATCGTGAATGTTCCTGATTTT
>CM073771.1:22697243-22924743 GCA_037158775.1 Hetaerina titia
CTGAAGTCTTCTTTGCCATATTATATGGACTTCAATGAAATAAGGTCCAGTGCTAGCAATAGTTTATTTTACACGAATCAGATAGCATCGGACGGAAAATTTTGCAAAGCATACAATATTAATAAGAAGACGATCCTCGTTAAAATTCATAAAACCGTAATGCTAAGGAAACATTTTCTGTCTTCATAGTAAATTACCGAAGTACTGCCTACAAAAATAATCGACATTATGATACCAATCCAAGGAGAAACATTTAATCATGACGAATATAAAATCCAAAGAAATGAGAATAGTTTTTGATGATCGGTACCAAACAGCATTAGGGGTTAATATTACTTGGATATACGATCGTTGGACCATGATATTGGTATATACTTTCACGGATATAGTTTTTGTATACACAAGAAAAGCCTTATGGACCCTGATGCCGTCCTTTATTGCAATGTTTGTTATAATCTTCGGCGTAGATGCCCTAAAGATATAAGTTCTTGTGTGACCCTTTGTAAGTGGTTAACTAATTTGTCCTAAAGAGTGCTTTTCGAATATATGGAGGAATTCTTCACATTAATCTCGGCTTTTGTGCAGACTCTCCGACGAATCCTAATAATTATTATCAAATTATAATTTAATGGTACATTAATATCACCAGCGATTATAAGTATTCTGTTGTTGTGTCGATGAAGCATGCGATACCGAGGGAATTATTAAAGCACCAAATGATATTGTTAGATTTGACCATCGAGAATTAATAAGAGACACCGTCAATGGTTTATTCTAGTATTCCTTCTTCCCTGGCAGGATGTGCATTCATAAAAAGTTCAAACACAAGCATTCGAAGATGTTTACTAAAGTTAATATCTAATGATTTAGTCAATTACTGAACCATGCATATTGGAATGTACGTGTGTGAGCATGTTGCAGGAGAGATGTTATTATTATTAGGTAATCTACCGGTTAAGGTAGGTTTCTGGATGGGAACAACTATTAAACAAACATTGTGTAACTCCAAACTAAACCCAATCCAGCAACCTACTCTACATGAGGTCCCTCTTCATCTCTGTGTACTTCTATCCTCCCTTCATCCCGTCCAACGTCCCTATCCTGTTCCTGCCCTTTCCTCGTTTGCCTAACATTCTACCCTCTATTACGTTCTTTAACATCCCACCGCCTTTCATCCATTTTTCCTGCCTCCATAGGACTTCTCTCAACAAACCCCTCTCCTCACCCACCATCAACAGTACTTCCTCATTTGTTTTCCTTTTTCTTTATGGAACATCGAATAACCTTTCTTTTGTTAATATTGATTCTCATCCCACATCTATCGCACTGAACCTCCAATTCACTCAGTAATGTTTGCAACCCCTCGTCTGACTGAGCAACTAATGCTTGCTCATCAGCGAACCTAACCGATTTTACGAATTCCCCTCCGACTTTCATTCCTATCTCCAGTTCTTCCCATGTCTCTTTAATCATTTTCTCCACATATACGTTGAACAGCACCGGTGACAATGGGCAACCCTGCCTTACCCCTGTAAGGCACCAGTAATGGATGCATAACTCTTAGTAAATGTATGAATTTGACTATAAATTAGCTCATATTCACACTCACTTGCACTCTGCTTGCAGGGTAATCTGTAGACGTAGAGGAATATTTTGAAAGTTGATATTATCTACTTCATTTAACAAATTGATTTCCAGCGCGAATTTCATAAAATAAATGCGCCACTTTAAAGGTTTTTATTTTAGAAGTGTACTAGCAGTGAACAATATTTTCTCTTGAACCCAAAATTTGACCTGGGTATCTGAGCTTCAGCCATTTGTTAGTTCATGATTTGAGCTCGATGGACCGTATCAAAAACTTCCCGTCGAAGTCAATATATTCCTGGACGGATGGATTCCTCGAGTGTGTCTAGCAGAAGGTCATATCGACTATTTTATTTAGTTTATTAGATATACTAATCGGTTCCCCTCCCCTCTAGGGAATACTGAGATACGTTCATGGGAATGGTCGCGAGTCCACCCTCGAATAGGGATGACTCAGTGCGAAAGGGCGAATCTCCGTTCCCCTCTCGCACCCGAGCAGTCAGAGACGTACAGGTTTCGGATCAGTCTCCTGTCCCTCCAGGCCATTCCTATTTTCTGCAACACGCGCATTTATTTTTCCCAATTCGCATATGTATAATGAATAAGACCTTTGATTCATTAATATTGATTCTCATCCCATATCTATCGCACTGAACATCCAATTCCATCGGTAATGCCTGCAACCCCTTGGCTGACTGAGCAACTAATGCTTGCTCATCAGCGAACCTAACCAATTTTACGAATTCCCCACCGACTTTCATTCCTACCTCCAGTTCTTCCCATGCCTCTTTAATCATTTCCTCCACGTATACGTTGAACAGCACCGGTGATATAAGGCAACCCTACCTTACACCTCTTCCTAACACTGCCCATCCGAACTCTCCGTTCCCCTCTCGTACCTGAGCAGTCAGAGACGTACAGGTTTCGAATCAGTCTCCTGTCCCTCCAGGCCATCCCTATTTTCTGCAATACGCGCATTTATTTTTCCCAACTCGCATATGTATAATGATTAAGACCAATTTCCAATTGTACTGCGTAGCAGCCCTGAGAGTTTTCGACGTAAAAAATTGCAGTTCGCGTTTGATTTCTCCTAAAATTTATTAACTTCTACAAACATTCAAATAGTTTTATGTGGTCGGCCATGCCCTCAGTTATTTCCTTGCTGCTGCTGATCCCTGCGGTATTAGTCGCAAATATGTCGAGTAAACTTTTGTCGGCGATTTGACCACGTGTTAATAGTAATACTTGGCGAGTATATCTTGATTTTTTGGTGGTTTTCCAACGAAATAGATTTCCCAAGTGTTTGGTAGATTAAAGTTGCCGGAGACTGCAAATAGAATATACTTCTTCTTAGTGTGTTGATATCCGGGCAATGATCTTGGAAAGAACATCCCTTTTGGAGCGAGGGATTTTGTAACATGAAACTATGAATATGATTACTTGGTTATAAACCTTCTCGTTATACCATGAGATTTTCATGGAATTGTCGCCGAACTCGGAACGGTAGTTCTACTAGTGAGTTAACTCCAATGAATGCTCCTACAAAGTATTGTTGGGAACTTGAAAGATTCGTAGTTAAAAAGTCACACATTCCGATTTTAAATGTGATAGCATCATGTTGATGCCAATACATTCCAAAGTTGTTAAGACTTGGGGTCTTGGCTGGGAGGTGGGGGACGAAGGGGGTGGAGGGGGCTTGCGGAGTCTAAAGACCTCCTTTTCCCACCGTCCCTATATTGTTTGCTGCGATACCTGCCGGAGGGGCGCATTGGCGGCGAAAGGGGGGAAGGAGAGAGGTGACTCATCTTGTAGAGATTCCAGAAGGAGTGAGTGTTCACGTGGACAATCTTCCACGAATAGGGGTTAGATATCGCGTATCATTTCCAATCATGACGGGAGCAAGGCAGCACGTCAACTTCACTCCCGCACCCTTGAACCCTCCACGTAAAAATGTACGGACTTTAATCGGTGGGGGTAGGAAACACGCAATGCCTATGTATGTAATTACTTACATGAGAGGCAGACCTATCTAAGGGAGTGCAACAGGGTAGCGGTATATGGCCCCCTATTTTCCTCAATATACACTTTCGACCTAAGCTCCCACGTAAGTTCTATCGCACGCACAATTGATTGATATTCATTGTTATTCCCGCCCATTTTATATTCCTGCGAACTTGCGCAGAAGGTAAAATTAACACTGTTTATTTATGCGTGTTTAAAATATAGTTTTCCGAGAACATGTAAATTATGGGTGCCCACCAACATGCACATCTTTAAGGGGATGCTTTTTTCACTTTTTCTTCGACCATTAAACACAGGTTTAGCTACATCTACACAATTCCCCGCAAGCCGTCGCAAGGGCGTGTGTCGCGGGGTGCTAGGTCACCACAAGTACACTAGAATAAAACCATATGCAAAACCAAATCATGGACCCTCTACACAAATATTAATTTGTTCATGTTCATCGGTTGCACCTGGTGCTTACACCTCATGCTACACACCTTTTTGGTGGATCGTAGATTACTTACGTAGATGTAGTAGAACCCACCACTAGGGTGTGTGGTGGGAGGTGTTTGGGTAAAAGCCATTTATTCATCAACTTGAATATCAAGAAAGAAATGCAAGTATTGATATACTTGTATATTTGCTCAAATTAGAAAGACGTACCCATTAATGCAAATGAACAAGTTGAGAATTAGACCCTAATGAGCTAACTGGCCACTTTTTTATTTTTATGGTAACGTTCCCATGAAGGTTTTTACATGACACATGAGCGTGACGGGGATCCTAGAGGAATGAAGTTGGGAGACTCATGATCCACGAAGAGAGCAGGAAAGACTATTGGACTTTTAGGAAGTTACGGGACGCATGAGGTTTATTAGAACATCGAGGGAATTATTATGGCAACAAATTCTATCAGAAAATTCGACTACCGCGATACCCCATAAATGTATGCATTAATGCATACAAGTGCTTTTGTGTGTGATCTAATAGATGTTCATTCAAATGTTAAATGAACTAATATTTATATATACCCTACAAGCCACCGCCAGGGTGTGTGGCGGGGGTGAATACACACCAGGATAATTTTACCCGAACATGACCCTACCACGGTCGAACAATGTTATAATCCCCTATCGTTCTCGAAAAAAAGTTACATCTTAAATCTATCTTTTCTACACTTGATCACTCTAATTTTATTAGCATGACCTCTCCTAATACAGTACGATGGGGGTAATAATACATTTTCAACATCACTATTAAAGAGACCTTCTTCCAATTCATATGCAAGAGCCTCAATCTATAATTTAACCTTCGCTGCGTGAGTGATTTCCAGCCTAGCTGGTCTAATATTCTGGATGGGATACTAAGTTTATCATATAAAATGTTTCACATATTAGCTCATCTACGCTGCATGCGATCGAATTCGGCAATTAAACCAACTCCGTGAGGATCCCATATACTTGCGGCATATTCTGAATGAGGCCGATCCAGCAAAAGATAACGTTTCTCTTTGACCTTTTCATCACTTTTACCCTGTACTCTTCTAATAAACCCTAATTTTTACAACATTAAAACATTGACATAAGTATCATCAATTGAGTATTATGGATGGCTAGACCCTTGGTAACCTAACGCGAGAACAGACAACATTAATATGGGGGAACATTACCTGAGACGCGGCAAAGGTAGGATAGACGCGGTCACGAAACTCGTAACCCAGGCAGAGCCCCCGTCCGAAGGAAAGGTCTGATGAGGAGTGCGGGAGCAGCGAACGCTGTCACAGACAATGTAACACGGGCAAGGCCCTCGTCCGTTTGGAAGTCAGCAATAGGACTTGCTGTCGCGACAAGCGCAACACAGCAGAAGCCTCGCGCCCTACCGGTCACAGCCGAAAAACCAACTGAACCTTTTCCTTCGTGGTCCACATCATGTACCTTTCCTTATTGGCCCGCCTTTCCGCTGTCCAGCATCTCTGCTCTTCGCCCCGCGACCAGGACTTCCATACCCAACTTTAGGAGCCAGGGAAGGAAGACTATGTTGCATGCTTGCAGCATTGTGCCTTTGGTCACTAATGAGATTCGGGGGAGCAAGGGAAGGAATACAATGTCGCTTACTTGTGACAATTGGTAGCATAATGTTGAGTTTTTTTAGGCAATACTATGAACCACCTCGCACGTGATGATATTCTGAGACTTTGTTTTATAAACTTCGTCAAATAACTACCAGTACAGATCATGTTTTCTCGTCATTACGATTTTTTGAATCTTTAACGAGGATTGTCTTCTTATTAATATTGGATCCCTTGCAAAATATTCTATTCTCTACTATTTGATTCGTGTTAAATAAACTATTGCTAGCACTGAACCTCACTTCATTTAAAGCTACATAATCTGGCAAAGAAGATTTTAGAGACCCAATATTTGACCGACACGCTGACCTACGCTTTAATTAAAAAACCCCTGGAGTGGTCGAATATCCTACCCGCTAGACACACCGCACGGCCTCAGACGTGTAGTGAACAACAGATCGGTTCAGGGGGTTCCTACACATTTGGATCAACGGCTGAAGGTCGACGAAGGACTATCCAATATGCCTGAAGAAAGCACGCAACCTCTGATTGATGCCTTCCACTCGGCTCCAAGCCAGAGGTTGACGATCAATCCCCTGCGGACAAGGCTGCAGATCGAGAGCGTCACATCAACATCCTCGACACCACCCACCCGCTTCACTTCCGAATTCAATTACCTGAAGGAATTCAGAATATCTTCATATTCACCGTCGACGGCATCGTTGAAGCCAACATGAACTACGACCCCTAGACTGCAACACTTGGTGCCCGCAGCCGCCGCTCCAACCGCCGCGCATTCTTCACTTGGAGAACACCGCCACTAGGAGTGCACCATAAGTCAGCCGCTGGCTCACACCCTACTGGTCTGCCCTCTCCCGCAATGGCACTATCACACGTTTGACTACACGTTGCATTCGGACGAATCCGTGCGGCACCATTGGAGTAGTGCGTTTTCGCAACTCCACCCAGAGTCAAGCTCTTCTTCGGAAGAGAAACCTTAGACGGAAGCTCAATCGCATTACCCTCTAACGCAGCGATACGAGCCCTTAGAGCCACGCACTCACAGGCGCAGGCGTGCATCGCGACGGAAAGCCCAGTGGAAGCCATCCTAATTCTATCTGAAATGCCAACTTTATGAACAAGGGTTAGGTTAAAACCATGAAAATTATAAATTAAATAACTAAATAATTTCTCCAGGCTCTAATAAGGCTCCTTTAACGTGTAAATTGATGTCGCTGACCAACTTAACTGACATTAAAAAAGAGTCAACTAGCTATTTTAGATAATCATTCAAGCCGCACATGGATGACTAATGATGGCTTGCCTGTTGAATTAAATATACTTCTACATTGATATTGAAAACATCTCCAAAAATTTGAACTTAGTAATATGCTGCTCTAATATTTAATTTCCGATTAACATTAACCCGAACCTTCAATCGTTATCTTTTTGTTCAGTTTCTGTCATAATGAGTCAAACAAGTGAGTAGGGTAGCGGTTTAAATTAAGTGATATTGGAGTTATTTCAAAGGGTTTTATTTCTCTTTTCTCCCACTATTCTTCCTTTTCGAGTATTAGCTTCAGTGGGTCGTGAGATTAGATATAATTTTCTCTAAAAAATTCTTAAATTAAGCTCGCTGATAATTTTTCTTGTCAATCCTCTAATGAATCTCCATTTCATTTCCTAACCCGCCCACCTTACCTTTTCTCTTTGAATCGGTCGCTGCACTTCATTACAACTAAATTATGAGGTGTCCGCATCCGCTCTCGGGAGCCTGTGCAAATTGATCACGCTGTCCCTAAATCTTTTTCTCGCCACAATATAATCTAAATGATACCTTTCATAGAAACCCAGCATTTTCCATGAATGATTACGTGTTTTGGGGTGTCTAAGTGTTGATGATGACTGACCCCTGTCTCATGCAGAATGCAATTGCTTTCTCCCGCGGTCATTCCGCCTACCTCATAACCATCTTTTCCTTCGCCTACTGTTGCATCCTAATCCCTCATCACAATAAAGTGCTTCCCTCCAGGAACATTCACGATTATACCCTCTAACTGATTGTATACCCTATCGACTCCTTCGTCATGATTGCTTGGGGACATGTATACCTGAACAATGACCGAGTCCGTCCTTCTAACTTTTTATTCATTACTATGGCAACCCCTCGTCGACTCTCGTCCCTTCCGCTGTAAATTACTCTACAACTATTACTCCAGTAATCCCTTCTATCCTTCCATCTCATCTCACAAGTTCGTAAACAAAAATCAGAGAAATGGAATACGCAGACTCGATTAAATACCTAGGCGTTCTACTTCTACATCTACTAAATACCCCGCAAGCCAACGCAAGGGCGTGTGGCTGTGGCGTGGGGGGTTTAGGTCACTACCCAAAAAAAGGGAAAAAAGAAAAACCGCATTCAAAACCAACATACACATGCAAACCCAAATCCACCAGGTTACCCTCACTCACGATCTCTTCCGGGGAATACATGGACAAGCATGCAAAAAAAATAGGACTTATTAGAAAAGTACTTGGGAAATGTGATTTAAAGTTCAGAGAAAAACGTTATCTTTTGCTGGTTCGGCCTCATTTAGAATATGCTGCAGGTATATGGGATCCTCACGAAGTTGGTTTAATTGCCGAATTGGTTCGCGTGCAGTGTAGAGGAGGACGTTCTTATAATGAATTTAGTAGCGCATTCAAAATGCTAGAGCTGCTAGGCTGGAAATAACGAAGAGCGAAGTTTAAATTAAATTTCTTGCATAATTTGGATGTCTTTTTGCAGTGATGTGGAAATGTATTAATACCTCCATCGGACTACGGTAGGAGAGATCATGCCAATAAAATTAGAGAGATCAAGTGTAGACTAGATGGATTTAAGATGTATTTTTTTCCTCGAAAGATAATGGATCAGAATAATATTGTCCGACCACAGTGGTATTTCTTCGTCAATACTAGCATTCAGGCTTACGTACGAGTAATTCTTGCTCCCAGGCTGAAAAGTATCCGCCGACAGTTTTAGAGATGGCTGGACGCCTCTTGGGTAAAAAATCAGACTTTAATGATAATCAAAGTATTTCCTCCACCGCAGAGTAAATTTTGGCCCCCTCGACACATTAAAAGGTGATACCCTGTAGGGATCTTTACACTATAAAACATTAAATCAAATATTTTTTTAGTGAAGAAGTATATTAATATATTAAGGTAATTATCAAATGTAACCGATCATCTCTAGTTAAGAAAACATTAGTGTCATCGAAGAAGTAAAGGTTTTATATTTAGATTTACTTAGATATTTGGATTAAATATATCGGCATTACTAAACAAGGAAATAAGCCTACAACGCCTAATTGAACCTCGTACCGGAAGGGAATGGCTTCAATGGCCCATTTCCTGGAGAATACCGATGCAAATAGCAACCATAAATATGCTGTTCTCTCAAAGTCCTTCGGGACACCTTAAATGTTGATCACAGATGCATTGTGTTATGGTGACATGACATACTCCTCGCCTAGTTTTAAGTACAAAGTTTCACCGAAAATTACTAGCAATATTCTGACCTCAACTCTCCCGCTTTTGATGCGACAAGAAGTGTCACGCTGAACTACTAGAATAATGAAGTGTATTGTTTCCATATATTCTAGTAGGTGGACAAAGGGCATGCGAAAGCATAATGGTCTCTATGCTCTCACATTAAGACCAGTATGCTCCCACATGTACTTGCTTGAATTATACACCGTGAATTTTCATTTTGATTGAATTGTAATGGGCAAAGCACAATTTTTTTCATTCCGTTCTTCGTGTCATATATTGGAATGTTCTGACGTTATGGTCGGTTTATGAAGCGATGTCTTTGGAGGACCAAATTAAAGAAATACTGAAAACAGAGGTCCCATTTTCAATCTTCTTTCGAAATATATCAATGTGACGAATGCCAAATCACTGGGGGTGGATAGGCCCCGGATACCCATTTACACGAAATCCGGGGCCGAAGAGAAATATTATCCCTGATCTATAACCGGATTTCTAAAACAGGGATGGGAACCAGAGAGCACACCCTCCGGGATCCCCTTCTTTCACTTGCAGGTCACCAGACGCGACAAACAGCCATGTGGATCGCTGGCCTGATGGTATGGCCGTGCGTGGACGTTAAATCCTGTAGACTGTTTAGAAGTATCTCTTTCTTACTAGGGGTTGGCTTTCCGGTAAGTCTACCCGCTCTTTAGTCGCCTCTTACGACAGGCAGGGATACTGCGGGAGAATTCTGCGGGAGAAACCAAAGCGATGATTGAGTCGCCACGAAAGAGGAATTCAATGCTAACCAAGGATATCACAGTGCACTGCACAACCCGTCGGATGGGACGGAGTTGACTCATCGTACTTCCGAGGCGGAATTGGCAATGCTGCTTCAACTTTCCCTCAACCCTCCCTCCCCCTCTCTTCTGACCTTCCATCCATCCCACCCTCCCCGTTATGCACAAGGTGCAATGCCCTTATGTAATATGCTAAAAAAAAACTAAGGAAATAGTCAGGTTCATGAGACCTACTGAGGGATAGTAGTTGTCAACACATTTATTTTGCCGAGTTCCTGATGAAATTATCCTTACAGGAATTTAACGCCAATTTAATTGCAGCTTGCAAATTATTTTCTGGGTCGCAAGGCATTAGCATCATCATTAGGTTTATTTACTGACATGTGTGTTGTGGCATACATTTCTATGGTCATGGACTAACAACGAGACTCAAGTCTGGATTCACGGAATGATCACATGATGGCTCGCATAATGACGCGCGCGCATTTCTGGACTGGAACGCAAATGAATTTTTGGCTTGTGGTCTTGGAGGCAGTTGTACGTAAACTTGGCAATCAAGCTTTCGGCGGTGAAGGTAGCGCTTCCAGGTCGCTCCAGTGAAAAGCCCAGCGAAGATACACACTTTCGGAATTAAAATGGGCCAACAACCCCTCCGAATCTTTTTCTTTCATACCAATTCGATTTCACTCTCTTTTGTGCGAAGTCTCCCTCTCATTAAACCCCCCTAACCTCCCCTGCCTTCTCCCCAAAGTCCCCTCCTTACTTGCCGACGGGCATTTCGTTTCGCCAGTTTGCTTAGAGAGCCGGGATGAGCCAGTCGATCGAAGCGGATTGATTGATCGCTATCCCGGAGTTCGTGGAACCCGCGAGGGCATGTCGTCGAGCTACTCTGGAGAAGACTAAGCGGTCGAAATCACGGGAAGATATATATTATTGGTGAGTGGCGATTTCATACAAGCCCGCGTGCTAACATATAGTTGTAGATTAGGCTTCTTCCGAAACGTGTTAAGTGTCTAGGTTTCGGTTATCTAGATCTTAGGGCCACTTTCCAAAATTGACGGTTGCATATTGGTGCCCATGTATTCGGCGTACAAAAACTATTTTGAAATGTTCTTTCTTTGCTGCTACCTGTACATACATGTACTGCGCTAATGGTTGAAGTACGTGGGTAATCCAATTTTCATTTTGGATAAATTGTCGTTGGTTATTGTCCTGGGGATATATTAATGATGGTCCCGTAATTGTCATCACTGGGGATCGCAATGGTGCGGCGGGTGACGTACAGGCTTTCCTCACACAGGGTCTTGGTTTGAATCCTAGAGGCGGCAGGCAATTTTCAGTAGTGCCTCGATCCCTACGATGAAGGTACTTTGTTCAGAGTACTTAGAGTGAATAGTACACCGTCCGTCGTTTGGGACGTTAAAGTGCGGGCCCCTTGGCGCCTTTCGTTAATGGTGGATTAATACCGTCGTCGTGTTTATCTCCATCCTTCCTCCTTTCTCATGCAACCCTATTGGCGCTAATGACCTCTTCTTTGGGCCACCTCCCCTAAAATTAAAAATACTGTCAATCCTCAGCAGTAGAGGTTGCAATCAGGGCCGCGGTAACTTCCAATTCTTGTGTGCACACTCATTGATATTTCGATTTGCGAAGTCCAATTCCTCGTCACTGTATAGTAGACGCTCCACAATTTATAATCTGATTACCTTCTGATCAATACCTCGCTTGGCATGTGAATCGACATGGGGAGGGACTGCAGATTGCATCGCATGTTAAGTGGATGAAAATTCACCCTAAATGTCGTAGTTTATTCCCTCATACGCGACAGTGGCACCCTAATTAGTATTGCGCTCGCTATCCAAGCCCAGAGGCTGTGCGCTCAAATATAGCGTCGGGTTTGCGAGTAACTGGAATGTTTCCCAGGAATCCTTCGAAGGAAAACAAAGCAACCATCCTGGGCCCTTTGGAACTCTGAGATATCAGCCAACAATTCCTTAATTTTTTTGTTTAAAAAGAATATTATTTTGAAATTGCTTTATCTACAGATATGCTTCAGATGTCGTGATGAATGAATGGGAAAAAGAAGGATTTATTGTTGTGTATGGTGTCGGGTATTATTTTTTAGCAAGGTTGAGGAGTGAAGTGGTTGTATTTGTGACTGTCCAATACCAACTTCATAATTTTAATTCTCGATGAACTGATATATTTTTACAAGTTAGCTTAATTATTAAGTAATTTCAGTTGGAGTATATTTTACCTTTTATTACGAACTATTTTATCTAATTAACAAATCATTCCACAATGAAGACTTACTTGTAAAATGTGGCACCAATTTCCTGTGGTGGCAAAAAACCACTTCTAAAGTATGCAGCATCTACCAAATCAAGTGAATTTTTGTAGATTTGTTGGTATTAATATGACTAAAAATTTATCAGTTAGATGACACCTAAGGTGCAATTACAGATTCAAATTACCTTTTTTTAGCACGTAGTAGCCCATGTATCATGAAAGTATAAAATCTTGGAAAAACCATCCAAAGTTTTACCAAAAAAGTCCAATTTGTAAACATCACAATGATGCAGGGATGTCAATATCTTATTATTTGAGTCGTTTTTAAATTTCATCATTACTTCATCATAACACACCTGAGTGAATGAGCGAGAGCGTGCATACATCCATGTTATAATTTTGTATTAATCTGTGTGATTGACAGGTCAAGGGCATAGGAGGGATCCTTGTAAACCCTGACTGAATGAGTGTGTGAAATTCACAAAGGTCTAACACACCAGAGTGTTTGAGTGACTGTGTATTTACGCAAGTCGTTCGTGTTTCAATACATTCTTTTATAATTTTCATTTGTGTGATTGACAGGTCACTGACATAGGAGGGATCCTTGCAAACCCTGAGTGTGAATCTGATTCACGAGAGTGAAAGTTATTTCATAACACACCCAAGTGATAGAGTGGTTGTAAGTTTGTTTTATTATTTTATATTTATTTTGTTATTATCTGTTTTGATTTGTGTGTCTGTGTGTGTATGTGTGGTAATTTATGGTCCCGGTATATTTTTTGTTTACATTAAAGAATCTTATATGTGCATGATATGTATGGGCTGGGGACAATAAATATATTACTAGGGGTCTCATTTCTTTAGTTACTGTTTCTGCAATTTTTGTTTCATTCTTTCTGTTTTTGAGGTAATTTGCAATTTCACCTGATGGTTAAAATTTTCTCCTATGAATAATGTTCTTCGGTGATGGAGACATTCTGATCTTGTTTACTAGTGGTTTTTCTCCTGTGAAAATCTAGAATCCAATGAATGTGAGCATTCAAATAATATTTTTGTCCTATAATATAGTTTCCCTCGAAGTACGAATGCCACATAATATTCCTATGGGAAGGAGGATAGGGGTGTTAAGCTTTAACATTTACGCCAATCACAACCCGATTTTGCCCCTCTTTTTTACCCCTCTCTCTCACCCACTCCACTCTCCCTTATAAATGCTATATAAACGAGCTGCAGCTGGTTTTATTTTTGTACCCGATGATGATGCCTAAGCGTTGAAACTAGTTGAACGATAACAAAGAACAGTGGATGCATACATTGTTCTTAATAAAATAAATATTGAACATGACCTGCCACAAAGTTGAGCTTAAAACAATAGAAAACATATTTTCTTGATTGCAGTCACTGTTTTCCAAACTCTCCTACCCTGGACTCACCTGACACATAACACTCCTCCATTTTCATTCTACCCTTATTGTCACATCCCAATCTTCTCAATTCCTTGATTCATATTTGGACACCTTTTTCGATATATAGCTGACATGGGCAGGTGAGGAGGGTGGAAAGGCAGGTTAAGCTGTGGTTGGAGCTCCTTTAGAAAAAAATTATGAATCCATTAAATAAACATATTTGATGGAGTAGAATATACACATTGTTTCAAGTTCCATCGTATCTTATCTCCCTTTTCTGGAAAGAAAAGATTCTATTGTATTTTAACTTATTCTTATAATTTCACATTCATATGACAATAATTTAATATATTTTAAGATCTCTGAAATATAAATGCTTTTAAAAAATTCATTTGATTCACAGGCACAAACATATGAATGCATTTTAGATTCAAATTTCTTATATGGTATTTATTAGTAATGATCCGAAGTCATTCATTTCATCAAGCCATTCTTTACCATTTTTTATCACAGATATATTCATTTAAAGGTGTTGTACACATTAGTTTAAACAAATGAATAAAATGTTGAAATACAGTGAAGTACAGCAGTTGTTACTCAAATAATTTTCAATAAATTCTTGTGGATGAATTGCATCTGTTTCACTAAAATACCAAATGTATGATATTAATTTCCATTTTAATTAAAGTTTATGTATGACACTTCAGTGTGGTTATATGTATCGATTTAAAGTGAAAGTTTCAATTTTTTTTAACTTTTAAAAGGGGAAATATTCTTTCAATCTTAAACGATAAATATTTCTTTACCCATTTTGAACACACAAGTATTTATATTTTTGTTTAAAACATCACAAAAGTAGTTTAAACAAAAACCACATTAACATGAAATTTAAAACCATATTTTAATTATTTTCCCTCAGGTCTTCCATCGGATGCTTATGCTTGGTGAGATGAGGAGCATCCATGGGAATGAAGGATTATCAGCAAGCTTTGCCACCGAAGGAAATTAGGAAAGAAGGTGTACATTTCCTTGCTGGTCCAAACTTGAAGTGCCGTCAGCATCTAAAGAAGTGCACTTCATGTGGGTGTCTGGCTTAAAAAGACTGCAACTCCTCCAATGCTAACTTTGTGGATACTGGCTATGAGTGTATTTCAGTAAAATGTTTTGGTTTAAAAGGATATTTGGAATACTGATGTAATTTCTAATACATATTTATCTCAACAAATGTAAAAATGTATAATAAAGATGAAAGAAACAATAATGAATGTTGTCAACTTTTTAAATCCTTCTTTTTGTAACAACTTGAATGACTAATTTTGCCTTAATATGCTGTTCAAGAATTGAAAAGAGATACAGGAATTCGTCTAAAAATCCTTTTTCCTGAGGTTAACATTATGATGATGTTGATTTAAATCGTTACCTAAAGTACAGATAATTGTAAATATATATTCAAATAATCCCTAAAAAATAATGGCAGTCTGAATGTATTTACACCCTCTGCCATAGATTCGGCAATGCGGGTTATGCATTCGTTACGAATTAAAATAGAATTACAAGAAGATAGTTCAACTTGAATGGAATGTCTGTATTTCCTGCAAATATCTATTCGAAACAAATTATCAATTAGATCGTTTAAAAGCCAAAAAAACCGTGAGGGGTATTATTTAAATTAATTCAGCATGAAATAGTTTATAAGTAGTTTTACTACACTAAAAAATTTGCATTGTGGCATATGTAAAACATAAAAAGATACCTTAATCCGTACGCTGGTAGCCAAAAATGTCAAATAGTTAAAAAGTAATTTTATCCTATCCTGCATAGCAACATTGTGTGCACTCTGAACAAGTGATCTTTGGTTGTAATCCGTGATTGCAATACACACGAGCTACATTAGCCAGCAACGGGTCAAAAATTACGTCATGCAATGAACTGAACGAAGTCCAGTAATTAGAGTTAATTGGTCTATCACATGCGAAAAACCATGGTGTCCAATGTTTCCCAAGAACCGGCTCACGCTTGAAAAAAGAGTAGCTCCATTGACGGCCAACCGCTCACGAGCCGTCTCGGAGTAGCGTGAGGCCGAAGGTGAGGTGCTAAGCCACCCGAGAAAATATACGCGTATTCAAGTCCCGAGGCCACCCAGCGAAAAATATTCTAAGTCCAGAGCCAGCCGAGGCGAGAGAAGCTTCGAGGCAGGCAGATGCCTTGGGTTCGTCAGGTGAGAGCCTTGCCGAACCCATCGAGTTGATTTTGAGAAAAATCGGCAAAGTCCGTAGTTTTGCAGGACAAATATAAGTTCCGAACCACTTTTTCACAAGTAACCCGGTAGCCCGGGGGATAAGAGGAGGATTTCAGAGGCGAGACTAGGTATAGCGTATGTTACATCGATTTGCTTTTGCGGCCGAAATTTTTTTTTTGCAAAATATTTTTGATTCGCTAGTATGCACAAAATTGTCGCGAGAGATTTTGACAGCAGGTTCAGGATGCCGCGGGAGATCAGGAAAACAATTAAATATTGAATATTATTGTGAGGGGGACTGCCATTTTTTCCGGCGCCCCGCCGCCCGGCCGGAAAAAATGGCAGCCCCCCTCGCAATAATATTCAATATTTAATTGTTCTCCTGATCTCCCGCGGCATCCTGAACCTTCCTCCAAAATCTCTCGTGACAAAATTACTGAAAATTAACGAACAAAAAATTAATTAACCCATTGGTTGATGATTCAACAAATAGATGGCGCATGCCTTCACTAGTTGAAACCTCCTCAAATATCAGCACATCGTAATACATCCTTTACTCACTAGAGACACCAACCTGTAATTTCGAAATTCAATTTTTACGTGGCCATACAAAATGCATCGTATATTTCGTATTTGGCCAATGGATTCGTTCGAACTTGGGGCACGGTTAATATACAATATGACGCACCCTTCCGATTGCTTCCAGCACATTCTTGTAGCAAATGCCGGAACTTTATAACACATATTGCGAATTAATATTTAAGCTTTAGCGAGTTATTATCAAAGGTTAATAAATTAATAATTATCAAGAGATTATCAATTATTAGAATTCTCAAATTAAAAATTGACCAGCAACGGAAATTGGTTACTATCTCTTATTTCATATTCAGTAATTTATGTAATTTTATATTTCAATAAAATCAGGCAGTTGTGAATTATAGAAGAGTTTTTTGATCAATAAAACTTTAATATCAGTCAATAAAATTTCCAAAATATCCTCAAGAACTGCATCTCAGCACGGTTTCAATGGTGCAGGCGATCTATGCAATTCCATCCACTGTACTGGTTGTCACTTTCACAGGGTCTTTATTACTGCAGTCATAGTAAACATTTTAATGATACATAAGAATCATGAATGCAAGAATATATTCAAAACCTTTATTAATTTCAAAATCATAGAATACAACAAGTGTGTACAAGTGTCAACTACATAAGTTAATTTTTTCTTAAACAATTCAGCAAAGAAATCTGTTCCTTGGATTTGATAAAAATCCATGTGTCTGAAACTTCAGGGATAATATTACCACATCTCCAAATAAGTTTCTTCGGCTTTCACCCCAATTCAATTTTAGTACATTTAAAAATGTTCACTGAATATTTTTTCTGCATGAAAAGTTGAAGGTACTGTCTTACACCATGACATGGAAAAACTTTTGCAAGCTTTCAATTGTACCAGAAAATTAACTTTGCCAACTACTATCCATACATCACTTAGTTCATCATATTCTTAAATTATTCAAGTTTACCTAGCAATGGGATTACAATAAAAAACCTATTGAAAATTAATTTGCTTAGTTCCACAAGCATGAGGAATTTTTAATGCAATGAAAACATTGCATTACTCCACAAATAGATAGGAAAAGTCTTTATTTACATGTTTCATGTTAAAGATTGGGTTACATCTAGTAGAAATAAATCTATTAATTATTAAAGCAAAAGAATAGTCGAGCCACATCAAGAAAAACCACTAAATACATGGATGATTGGAATCACTGAAAGAAAGACCACATAAAATCACAGCAATCAACCCAAAGGTCTGTTTGGTTAGTGATGGTCGATTTCACTCAATACTAAGCCCGATAGGGTGTTAAATTCACACATCAGGGTAGGGGGATCAGTGCCTTTCCCTGTGCAGATTATGGTTTCCCAGGAAGATCTGGTACCCAAAACAAAACAGCTTGGGTGGAGAAGAAGGTGCCTTAGAGGCATGACTTCGAATCGAACTCAGGCCATCCAGTCCCTGGACTACCATGTCTCCCAATGAATGATTTCTTCCTTCACCATCATAACGGGGTGAATTTTTGACACTTATGAACCAATTGCTTCCAAAATTTGTGATAAGGTGACACTAACTCAGGGAATGGAACTAGCCTTATCTTATTATCCTGTCATGTGAATTTCACACATGATAAAAATAACATTTATACTTTTAGATAGATCTCTCTTATCAAACCAGCCTTCAAGTAAAATTGTATTGTTTTTATTTCAGACCAATGAGACAGTTTCTCACACGGAAAATAGAAGTTATAGAGAGACAGGAAAGAAATAATTTTCAATCCCCTACAGGTCCACCCAACTCCATTTTAATTCATTATTGTCTAATATAATATTCGAATATGCATTTGAGAATCTTTCCTTGTTCGTATTTGGGACCAATTGGGTTGGACATGGCACTATGACTAACAGATGAAACTTAGCTTTGCCACAGTTACCATATTTGCCATTCATCAGGTAGCAAAATTCCACAATTTCATTGCCTTTTATATCCATCTGGATGTGTCACATCAGAAAGCAACCAAAGATTAACATGAAATAATGTGTGATATCCCTTGGCTCCCTGCCATGGACTACAACCCTGTCATGGTGGAAGGGCTTGTCCCGATGACCCCTAGAGCTGTGATGGCAGGAGTAATAATAATTGCTCCTGATAGGGTCACCCATGCCAGATGAAAGGTAGTCCTCGCAGCGTCTGTTCCTCAGTGAGGCAGCTTCAAAGGCATCTGATCCCAGTGGGGCGGCCATTAAGTGATGGTGTCATGTTAAAAACACTATTGAGGAAGTCAACGGGAAACCACCTCAATTACTATTCCCAAGATTTTTATGATGGACAGTATAGAGAAATTGAGTCCTGGTAACTGTGGGACTCTGCCCAAGCGGCCGTGTGTTGTGCCCAGCAGCGGGGGAGGCAAGGCTTCTGCGGTCGTAATCCGACAAAACCCTTGCAGGGGGAAAATAACAGCAGTAGAACAGAAGATGCAGAAGAAGACGAAAGTGGTTAGAATAGGAACATGGCATGTCAGGACAATGTCGAGGACCGGCAAATTAGAGAATATTAACCAAGAGATTGAAAGAGGTAATTTAGATGTTTTAGGTCTATGCGAGGTGAGATGGAAGGATGGCGGGGATTACTGGTGTGATAATTATAGAATAATATACAACAGAGGGGATGAGAGCCAATGTGGGGTTGCCGTAATATTAAATGAAGAGGTAGGAAGAAGCATAGTCAACATAGAGTAAGCAACGGATAAAATATTACTCGTAGAGTTTAAAGCAGAACCGACAAACTTGGTTATTGTTCAGGTATACATGCCACCGAGAAACCACAAGGAGGGAGAAGTCGATAGGA
Organism: Hetaerina titia; assembly: GCA_037158775.1. Taxonomy (NCBI): domain Eukaryota; kingdom Metazoa; phylum Arthropoda; class Insecta; order Odonata; family Calopterygidae; genus Hetaerina; species Hetaerina titia. Next base: position 22,716,556 of record CM073771.1, read on the forward strand.
TGTAAGATGAGTTAGAGGATATAATCGCTTGAGTTCATGCAGGGAAACATTTGGTAGTAATGAGGGATTGGAATTCGACTGTAGACGAAGGAAGAGCGGGTGATGAGGTGGGGGCTATGGCTTAGGCATGAGGAATGAACACCAGGAGAAAGCAATTGAGTTCTGCAGGACACAGGTTAGTCATCACCAAAATATGGTTTAGACACCACAAGAGGCGTAGGGATACATAGAAAATGCAAGGTGACTCAAAGGTTTCAGATGATATTATGGTTAGGCACAGGTTTAGGAAGTGTGATAAATTCACAGTTTCCCGGGCGCGGATGCAAACCCTGACAACAATTTAGTGGTTATGAAATGTAACGTCCATTTCAAAAAGATAAGGCTGGGGCGGAAGGTTAGGCAATGGAATGTAGAAGCATTCAATGGATTAACAAGGAAGAAGTATCAGTAGGCTGTAGAGAAAATCATGGATGACGGTAAAGGACTGAGTACTATCGAAGAAAAATGGAAATGTATCAAGAAAGGGATATCGAAAGCCGCAAAAGACACTATAGGAACTGTTAATGGGAAAAGGATAAGGAAATCATGGGTAATAGATGAGATGATTGCAATGATGGATGAGAGAAGAAGATGAAAGAATGTAAGCAGAGTTAGGCAAAATGAAGTACAAAGAGTTAAACAATAATTAGAGATGGGCCACAAATAAAGCGAAAGAAGAATGGTAGAAAATGCAATGCGAGGATATGGAAAGTTTATAGAGGAAGGGTGAAATTGGTGCACTATACAGCAAGTGTTAAGTTATTTTTGGGAAGAAGGAAGGCAAGATCTGTGCAAACAGTTGAAGATAAGTGGGGTTAGATAATAGTTGAACCAGGAAAAATCCAAGAGAGATTGAAGGAATATATGGAAACACTGTATGGTAAAGAACTTAGGCCAACAATTTCAGACATTGAAAAGGAACATGACGTAAAGGAAGATAGCTTAGGTACAGGCATATTGGACGACGAGATAGAGAAGGCATTAAGGGAGATATGAAACTAAATAAGGCCATTGGGGTGGACATTCCTGTGGAACTATTGAAAGGTTTAGGGAAATGTGGGAGTAAGATTATTTGCACTTATTCATAGTATCTATAAGGAAGGAAACCGGCCGGAAGACTTTGTAAGATCGGTGTTAGTTCCTATTCTGAAAAAAGTAAAGGCTATGTCATGTGAGGACAACAGAACAATAAGTTTGATATCCTATGCTGCTAAAGTTGATCTCAGGATCAACTAATTTTCACCTTCCTAAAATGCATAAGCACCTTTGCTGAAGACATACTGGAAGAATATCAGTGTGGCTTTAGAGCTGGTAGAAGTACCATTGATCAGATATTCTCGGTAAGACAAACAATGGAGAAATGCTATGAATATAATGTTGACTTGCATATACTCTTCATTGACTTCAAACAAGCCTTCGACAGCATGAACAGGAAAGAGATGATACTTGTGTTGAGAGGTTAAGATATTCCAAGGAAACTGATTAGACTGGTTCAATTGACATATCATGAATCACAATGTAAAGCGCCTTTATTGGGGGTAGAGCAAGTAGAGCATTGAAGATGACCTCGGGGGTAAGACAAGGAGATGCTCTCTCAGCCACGTTATTCAACCTGACCCTACATAAGGCAATGAAAGAATTTAAACTAAGCGGGAACATATTGCATAAATCCCAGCAAGGATTCGCATATGCAGATGATATAGTACTAATTGCACAAAATGTAAATGACTTAGAAGAAATGTTTAACATTTTAGAAAACACTGGTAAAGAAGTGGGGCTGAAGGTTAGTGAAGAGAAAACCAAATACTTGAAAATTTCAGCTCTTAAGAACAAGCAGCACCTGCAAAACATAATAATTCGGAATTATGAGTTTGAGGGTGTCATGGAGTTACCTATCTAGGAGTCAGACTTAACAATGAAATTAAGATATAATCACGGAGATAAACCAAAGGGTAATGGAAGGTAACAGGGCATACTTTGCAAAAGTACAATCCTCAAATCAATGTTACTATCAAGGAACACAAAAATGAAGATCTATAAGAAGTTTATTAGACCTGTGGTAACTTATGTAGCTGAAACATGGACATTACCAAGTCAGGATGAGGAACAATTAGAAAATTCGAAGGAAAAATCTTAAGCAGAATCTATGGCCCAATGAGAGAAGGAGAGAGATGGAGAATTAGAATGAACATGGAGATAAATGAAATCCTAGAAGGGAAGGACATAGTTAGATTTGCCAAGTCACTGCGGTTGGCGTGGTTGGAGCATGTAGAAAGGATGGAAAATGACAGAATGCCCAAACTGATACTTAATAGCAAGATGGAAGGAGTCAGAAGAAGAGGTAGACCAAGGAAGAGATGGCTACAGGATGTGGAGGATGACTTGAAGGCAATGGGAGTTACAAGATGGAAGGAAAAAGCAAGAACAAGAACTGAATGAAGGCATATCATAGAGGAACCCAAGGCCCACACCAATCTGTAGAGCTGCAGATGATGATGATGATGAGTGAATTAGGAAAACTAAAGAGTATATTGCAGAAAATAGGAATAGATTGGATGGACAGGAGACAAATCCACAACCTGTACATGTGTCAGACTGCTCGGGTACGAGTGGGGAATGGAGAGTCCGAATTGGCAGTGTTCGGAAGAGGTGTAAGGCAGGGTTGCCCATTATCACCAGTGCTGTTCAATGTAATTGTAGAGGAAATGATTAATGAGGCTTGGGAAGAGCTGGAGGTGGGAGTGAATGTCTGAGGGGAGTTCATAAAAGCAGTTAGGTTTGCTGATGACCAGGCATTGGTTTGTCAGTCGGCCACGGGGTTGCAAGCATTGCTGAGTGAATTGGAAATTCATTGCAATAGATATGGAATTAGAATCAATATTAATAAAACAAAGGTTATGCAATTTTCCAGAAAGAAAAAGGCTAAGCTAAATATTGAAATAGGCAGGGAAAAAATAGAGGAAGTAGAACAATTCACGTATCTCGGAAGTGTTTTGGACCAATACGGTCAAAGTGGTAGGGATGTAAGGAGTAGAATTGCACTAGGCAAAGAGGCTTTCACGAGGAGGAGGGAGCTGATGATGGGGACGTTGTGTAGGGAGATTATGAAAGGACTTGTCAAAACTTTGATATAGAGCGTAGCTATGTACGGCATGGAAATGTGATCACTGAAGCAGGAGGTTAGACATAGATTGGAAGCTTTTGAAATGTGGGTGTGGAGGAGAATGGAGAAGGTGAAATTGACCGAAAGGAAAACAAATGAGGAAGTACTGGAGATGGTGGGTGAGGAGAGGGGTTTGTTGAGAGAAATCCTATGGAGGCAGGAAAAATGGATGAAAGGTGTATTGAGCGGTAGCCGAATGTTGAAGAAGGTAATAGAGGGGAGAATGTTAGGCAAACGAGGTTTGGGCAGGAAAAGGATAGGGATGTTGGACAGAATGAAGGGAGGAAAGAAGTACACAGAGATTAAGAGGGACCTGATGGAGTAGGTTGCTGGATTGAGTTTTGTTTGGAGTCTCAAGTTAATCATGTGATAGTTGTGTCCATCCAAAAACCTACCTTCACCGGTAGATTACTTTATAATTATCACTTGGCTGAAGCTCTTTTCACTGAATGATACGGAGGGTCTCAACATATATGCCTGAATCTGGGTTAATCTCATGTTTTAATTAGACCCTGAGTTTTCACTCAAAATGTCCACTTTTTACATAACTCTTGTGTAAGAAGTGTTTTGCATTTATATAATGTGTATGAGTTCATTCCAGTGAAGTGATTCTAATTATAACTTATCAACTTTCATTAAATGCATATTCTCAAATAGGATGAAAAGAAATTTAATTGAGCACACTCAACAGTGGGTGTCAAGTTTTAAACAAACATTTCATAATTGGATTTATTTAATCAATAGTGAGATCCACTTCCTTAAAAAAATCACCACCACTGTTACGAATACTGCCCCAATGCAACCACTGGAATTGCTTCCTTTTACCACTGTTTACCACAGCAATTAGAAGCAAGTCATAAGTAGTAGTAAGTCACAGCAGTCGGAAGCAAATGTTCAACAAGTCATTACCATGACATCAATATTACAAATACAACAGCAATGAATTTTAAAATCAGACCTTATCAAGTTAACTTTGATCGCAAATAATTTTTTTAATAACAAAAAATACCCTCTAGCCCATGTAGGTCAACCCTTTATTTTGTTCATTGAAATTTTCATTTAATAACCTACCTAGCGGAAATTTACAAGTATTCAGGGAAACAAGGTTGTCCAGAGAAATTATCTTCACGATTCCCAACAAGGTTATTAGAAATCTAAAATTCAAACTTTTCTCTTTCTTAGAGTCATCATGAAAATATATCAAGATTACACCACTTGCAGTAATCCAATTGATGTGACAGCAAGCAGCACCCATTCACTGTTTATCACCAATGTTTTCTCGATGAATTGTGGTGATGAAGGGCTTAGAGAAGACAGGAAATGCAGTAGAAGGGAGAAATGAAATGAATGGAGAAAAATAACCAGTGATAGAAAAGGTGCCCTGCCAACTGCATCCCATTTGGTCCCTCCAAAGTCTCCTGACAAGTCTTCCCCATTCCCTTTTGCCTTCTCCATTCAGCCTTATACCAAAATAACTTGGATCATGACCCTTGGTCCCTAAGCTATTCAAATAAAACAACACTTCAGACCTAAAACATTTAAGAACACCATTTTTAGTGTACTACAGCTGGATATCCCAAATAAAACCCTTCAAAGCCCCATTTGGGGTCACAATCCATGGGTCCATGATAACTTGAGTATTAAGGTCTATAGACCTAACTGATTTGTAACTCAATGATGACAGTGAAATTTCAAAAGTAAGCTATTATTTATCATTGCTTTCAATGCAGACCTGACAGTTTCAACAGAGGATGCCCACCAGCTCATGAAATGAAAAATCAAATGGCGAAAACCAAGGAAAACCAGAGACACCATCTTCACATTGTCATTATGAGTCCCTGAAGGCCATTGAATTTAATACATATTTTTATATCTTTTAAACTTTTTTTAAAAATTACTCACCATAACCAACTCAAATTCCTTAGAACAAGAGCCCTACCATCCTTTTCTGACCACCATCTCTCAATCAACATAAGATTCATTACACTTTTTATTAAAATGAAAAGTCAAAGACAGTACCACACCTTTGTTCTTACTTAAATTTATGCCAAGGTTCAAAACACACAAGTTTCACTGAACACATTACATTGATCTCATCCAAACATTTTAAGGGAAATATGAGATTGATTCGGAAAATTTGTTCTTCGATTGAAAGATTCAATTGAGAAAGAAAAAAGAAAACTCAATCCAAATCTGAATAACAAGATGAAATGTTTTCAATTTTTTGATGAACAAATAGTGCCCTATGGCTTGAGACATGCAACTAACTACATACAATGATGACTCCTCCTTGTAGAAGTATGGCAAAGATCTTGTAGTCAATTATCAACTAATTTTCACAGAAGTTATAGAATATATAAAGATTTCAAATAGCTTACATCACTACTTGCAAGTGTGATTCTTGCTCCCTTCTCCATCCCCTCTCCTGCCTCAGAAGACTTCCTGTGATTGAGTACACATCGGAGCGTGGCTTCTTTCAGTTGAGAGCACCGAAATGGTGACACCAAAGGTATGCTGATGAGTAGGAGATGTTGCAGAAACTAAAAAACAGTTTATTCCAAAGTGGAGTCCATTCTAGGTGTGAAATAAGAGTTGAGGTCCATCAATATTATTTCTAGATAACAAGTACAAATTTAGAATAGTACAATGGCAGGGTGACAGCATGGGGTAGTGTGTGATTAAAATGTATTATTCAATCACATGAACAGATTGGGGGTTAAGGCAATGATAAAAAATTTTAACAAGTTACGGAACTAGGAAAATTTGGTTAAAAAATCTCCCTATTTGTGGATCTGTGTGGCTGAACTATTATTACTTTTACTTTTTCTGCATATGTCATCGGAGCTGAATGGCAGATGGTTAAATGAATTTGGTGAAGATAAAAATAAGACTAAGTTAAGTAAGAAAAGTAACATTTTTGAATGCAGATTGATACAATTGGTATGATTAGACAGTTTTGAATTTTTTCCTCTAAATGGTTCAATACCTATATCACAGTAATTTACTATTAAAACTTTTTAATTTTAGAGAACTACATGCTGATTACATTGTTTGTCAGTAGCACTTTTCAATTACCATGAAATGTAACACTATGAAAATTCATTAATTTTTCATTTACTCACAGTCTATGACTTGTTCATTAAAATTATTTACACAATATCTTTCCCAAGATGACTACCAAATACTTTAACAAGTACAATGAAGTACTGCACTTATCCCAGTTATATTTTGTCTGAATTTAAATTTTGTGTTCCTGTAGTACTAGGCACATTTGTTTGCATGTGCTCACATGTAACTGAAGATGGCATAATAATATGAAAATAATTTGTACATAGTATTAAAAGGATGGTGGAATGGTACAAACCATGGCGTAAGCCATCATTCAATACATGCATGTGGGTTGGCAGTTCTGGTGAAAAAGAAGCCGCACAGATAGGTACACTGAATGTGATACATCTCAGGTCTGATAGAAATACCTGAAATATTTCATTTTAAGCCACATTGGTTATTTGAAGAAAAACAAACAAGGATCAGAGAGTAGGTTCATCTCCATGACCAATATTTCAGGTAATAGTTCATAATCATTCCATTTGTGCTTGGATAAGCACCCTAGGATATCATTCTGGGAATGGGGGTGGGGAGAGGTTGCCATTGTCAGCCTTAGTCTACTATAAGGGAAAGACACCAAGGGATCGCACAATTTAATGCTCCATTTGATGGATGGACTACTCTATTAAACAGACAACACCAATGTAAGGATCAGGATATCTTAGAAGAGTTATGCCACCACTGTGTTTTGAATAGAGGCCTTCAACATGGGAAGCCAATACACTAGCTGCCGCACCAACTTGATCTCCTTCGTTGAAGTCATGTTATTTGGCTACTAATTAAGAAATCAAAAGCATTCTACAAATTTTGATATTATGAAACGATTGTTATATGTAACAAATTTTTTACCAGGTCATAATTACATGGCATCAGGTTTGAATGACACTGGATTCTAGAGTTTCATGCAGGCTTAGGGGGTTCATCGCAAGCTGTACAATCATTGTCATCTTTCAAAAAATCCTTTTGATCAATTACCAAAATAAATTCATGGGCAGAGTTGGTAAAACTCATTCAAGCCCACCTGGAATATGTGGAACAGCATCCAGTAATTCCATTGGCCCACTGCAGTGACTCTATCTCCCTTCACTCCAACATTCACTCCTCGTCCTTCCTCCAAAGGCCCAAACAATGCTTCCAGAGAGCCCCACTCGAGGGAAGGTAGGCTGCCAGGAGAAGAAAAATTGAGCAATGAAGTTTCCACATAAAGATTCCATATAACATTCCAGTTATACGCAAACCCGACGCTATATTTGAGCTCAGAGCCTCTGTGTTTGAATGGCGAGCGCGATACTAATTAGGGTGCCACTGTCACGTATGAAGGAATGAACTACGACATTCAGGGTGAATTTTTATCCACTTAACATGCGATTCAATCTGCAGTCCCTCCCCATCTCGATTCACATTCACTCTCAACAAAGCATCTTCATCGTAGGGATCGAAACACCACTGAAAATGGCCTGCCGCCTCTAAGATTCAAACTAGGACCCTGTGTGAGGGAAGCCAATACGTCACCCACCGCACCATCGCGATCCCTAGGGATGACAATTACTGGACCATTATTAATACATCCCCAGGACAATGACCAACGACAATTGATCCAAAATGAAAATTGGATTAACCATGAACTTCATAACTACACTACACAACAGATATAAGCAAAAAAAATAACATTTCAAAATAATTTTTGTAGGCAGACTACATACCTACCAATATCCAACCGCCAATTTTGGAAAGTGGCTCTAAGATCTAGATAACCGAAACCTGACAATTAGAAACTTGGTCCACTTAACACGTTTAGGAAAAAGCCGAATCTACAACTGTATGTTTGCACGAAGGCTTGTATGAAATCGCCACTAACCAATGATATAGAGAGTCCCGTGATTTCGACCGCTTAGTCTTCTCTAGAGTAGCTCGACGACGTCCCCTCGCGGGTTCCACGGACTCCAGGATAGCGATCAGTCCATCCGCTTCGATCGACTGGCTCATCCCGGCTCTCTAAGCGAAATACCCGTCAGCACGTACGGAGGGGACTTCGGGGAGAAGGTGGGGGAAGCTAGGGGGGGTTTATTGAGGGGGTGCCTTCGCACAAGAGAGAGTGAAATCGAAATGGGATGATAGAAAAGGAGGCGGAGGGGTTGCTGGCCCATTTCAATTCCGAAAGTGCGCATTTCGCGTATATTCTCGGGGCATTTCACTGGAGCGAACTGGAACCGCTACCTTCCCCGCTGAAAGTTTGATTGCCAAGTGCACCTACGGCTGCCTCCAAGACCACAAGCGAGCAATGCAATTGCGTCCCCCTCCAGAAATGCGCGCGCGTCATTATAAGAGCCATCGTGACCATTCCGTGAATCGAGACTTGAGTCTCATTGTTAGTCCATGACTATATAAATACATGCCATAACACACATGTCAGTAAATGAACCTAATGATGATGCTAATGCCTTGCGACCCGGAAAATCTGAGCAAGTTCCAATTAAATTGGCGTAAAATTGCTCTAAGGAAAATTTCATCAGGAACTCGGTAAAATAAATGTGTTGGCAACTACTATTCCTAATCAGGTAGTATGAACCTGAATATTTCCTTAGTTTTCTTTGAGCATATTTCATAAGGGCATGGCACCTTGTGCATAACGGGGAGGGTGGGTTGAATGGATGGTCAGAGGAGAGGGGGAGGGATGGTTGAAGTAAAGTTGAAGCAGTATTGCCAATTCCGCCTCGGAAGTACGATGAGTCAACTCCGTCCCATCCGACGTGTTGTGCAGCGCACTGTGATATCCTTGGTTAGCATTGAATTCCTCTTTCGTGGCGACTCAATCATCGGCTGGCTCGAATTGGCTGGTCTCAATCCCCCTACCCTCATGCGTGTAAGGGGATTGAGAATTCTCCCGCAGTATCCTTGCCTTTCATAAGAAGCTACTAAAAAGCGGGTAGACATACCGGAAAACCAACCCCTAGTAAGAAAGAGATATTTATAAACAGTCTAATGGATTTAATGTCTGCGTACGGCCATACCATCCTACTAGCGATCCACGTGGGTGTTTGCCGTGCCCGGAGACCCACAAGTGAGTGAAGGGGATCCCGGAGGGTGTGCTCTCTGTTTCCCAACCCTGATTTGGAAATCTGGTATAGATCAGCGATAATATTTCTCTTCAGCCCTGGATTTCGTGAAAATGCGTATCCGGGGCCTATCCACCCCCAGTGATTTGGCATTCGTCACATTGATATATTTCGAAAGAAGATTGAAAATGGGACCTCTGTTTTCAGTATTTCTTTAATTTGGTCCTCCAAAGACATCGCTTCATAAACCGACCATAACGTCAGAACATTCCAATATATGACACGAAGAACGGAATGAAAAAAATTGTGCTTTGCCCATTACAATTCAATCAAAATGAAAATTCACGGTGTATAATTCAAGCAAGTACATGTGGGAGCATACTGGTCTTAATGTGAGAGCATAGAGACCATTATGCTTTCGCATGCCCTTTGTCCACCTACTAGAATATATGGAAACAATACACTTCATTATTCTAGTAGTTCAGCGTGACACTTCTTGTCGCATCAAAAGCGGGGGAGTTGAGGTCAGAATATTGCTAGTAATTTTCGGTGAAGCTTTGTAATTAAAACTAGGCGAAGAGTATGTCATGTCACCATAACACAATGCATCTGTGATCAATATTTAAGGTGTCCCGAAGGACTTTGAGAGAACAGCATATTTATGGTTGGTATTTGCATCGGTATTCTCCAGGAATTTTTCCAATACTTTTCAGCCTGCGAACAAGAATTACTCGTACATACACCTGGATGCTAGTATTGACGAAGAAATGGCACTGTGGTCGGACAGTATTATTATGATCCCTTGTCATTCACCGAAAAAATTACATCTAAAATCCATCTAGTCTACCCTTGATCTCTCTAATGCTATTGCTATGATCTATTCTACCATAATCCGATGGGGGCAATAATACAGTTCCACATTTCTGCTAAAGAAAAGTCCTTCCAATTTATGCAAGAAATTTAATCTGTAATATAACCTTCGTTCCGCGAGTGATTTCCAGCCTAGCTGGTCTAATATTCTGGATAGGATGCTAAGTTTATCATAAAATGTTTCACATACTAGCTCATCTACGCTGCAGGCAACCAATTCGGCAATTAAACCAACTTCGTGAGGATCCCATATATTTGCATCATATTCTAAATGAGGCGGAACCAGCAAAATATAACGTTTCTCTCTGACCTTTTCATCACATTTACCAAGTACTTTTCTAAAAAATCCTAATTTATTGTTTGTTTGTCCATGTATTCCCAGATGTGTTTTACCCGGAAGACATCGCGAGTGACTGTAACGCCTAGGTATTTGATCGAGCCTACGCATTCCATTTTTGTGACTTATGTCTACGAACTTGCGAGGTGAGATGGAAGGATAGCAGGGATTACTGGAGTGATAGTTAGAGAGTAATTTACAGCGGAAGGGACGAGAGCCGACGAGGGGTTGCCATTATATCATGTGTGTGAAAGGGTTGGGGCGAAAGGGCTTTTGCATGAATGTTTACCATATTTGGTTTGTGGGCTATAAATTGGTGGCTTCTGCATGCGGTTTTTTTCCTAATTAATGGGTGGTGCCCTAACACCCCCCACCACACGCCCTTGCGGCGGCTTGTGGGGTATTGAGTAGATGTAATAATGAATAAAAAGTTAGAAGGACGAACTCGCTCATTGTTCGGGCATCCATATCACGAAGCCATCATAAGGAGGAAGAAGTCGATAGGGTATACGATCAGTTAGAGGATATAATCGTGAATGTTCCTGATTTTATTGTGATGAGGGATTAGGATGCAACAGTAGGCGAAGGAAAAGATGGTTATGAGGTAGGCGGAATGACCGCGGGAGAAAGCAATAGCATTCTGCATGAGACAGGCGTCAGTCATCACCAACGCTTAGTTTAGACACCCCAAAACACGTAATCATTCATGGAAAATGCTGGGTTACTATGAAAGGTATCATTTAGATTATATATTGGCGAGAAAAAGAGTTAGGGACAGCGTGATCAAGTTGCACAGGCTCACGAGAGCGGATGCGGACTCATCACAATTTACGGACGAATTTTCGTTTTTTATAAAAACGTCCTACTCTACACTGCACGCGAACCAATTCGGCAATTAAACCAACTTCGTGAGGATCCCATATACTTGCAGCATATTCTAAATGAGGCCGAACCAGCAAAAGATAACGTTTCTCTCTGACCTTTTAATCACATTTCCCAAGTACTTTTCTAATAAGTCCTATTTTTTTGCATGCTTGTCCATGTATTCCCCGGAAGAGATCGTGAGTGAGGTTAACCTGGTGGATTTGGGTTCGCATGCGTGTGTTGGTTTTGAATGCGGTTTTTCTTTTTTCCCTTTTTTCGGGTAGTGACCTAAACCCCCCACGCCATAGCCACACGCCCTTGCGTTGGCTTGCGGGGTATTTAGTAGATGTAGAAGTAGAACGCCTAGGTATTTAATCGGGTCTGCGTATTCCATTTCTCTGATTTTTGTTTACGAACTTGTGAGATGAGATGGAAGGATAGCAGGGATTACTGGAGTAATAGTTATAGAGTAATTTACAGCGGAAGGGACGAGAGTCGACGAGGGGTTGCCATAGTAATGAATAAAAAGTTAGAAGGACGGACTCTGTCATTGTTCAGGTATACATGTCCCCAAGCAATCATGACGAAGGAATCGTTAGGGTATACAATAAGTTAGAGGGTATAATCGTGAATGTTCCTGGAGGGAAGCACTTTATTGTGATGAGGGATTAGGATGCAACAGTAGGCGAAGGAAAAGATGGTTATGAGGTAGGCGGAATGACCGCGGGAGAAAGCAATAGCATTCTGCATGAGACAGGCGTCAGTCATCACCAACGCTTAGTTTAGACACCCCAAAACACGTAATAATTCATGGAAAATGCTGGGTTTCTATGAAAGGTATCATTTAGGTTATATTGTGGCGAGAAAAATAGTTAGGAACAGCGTGATCAATTTGCACAGGCTCCCGAGAGCGGATGCAGACTCCTCATAATTTAGTTGTAATGAAGTGCAGCGACCGATTCAAAGAGAAAAGGTAAGGTGGGCGGGTTAGGAAATGAAATGGAAATTCATTAGAGGATTGACAAGAAAAAATATCAGCGAGCTTAATTTAAGAATTTTCTAGAGAAAATTATATCTGATCTCATGACCCACTGAAGCTAATGCTCGTAAAGGAAGAATAGTGGGAGAAAAGAGATATAAAACCCATTAGTCACCTGTCGTGGGAAAACGGGGGGAGGATTGAATTTGCACGATAAAGTAGCCTTTGTAGAGCCCAAAAAAATATTTATTTATTTAATTTTTAACTTTCATTGTTTTCAAGTATTGGGTCTCTAAAATCTTCTTTGCCAGATTATGTAGCTTTAAATGAAGTGAGGTTCAGTGCTAGCAATAGTTTATTTAACACGAATCAAATAGCATCGGACGGAATATTTTGCAAGGGATCCAATATTAATAAGAAGACAATCCTCGTTAAAAATGCAAAAAATCGTAATGACGAGAAAACATGATCTGTACTGGTAGTTATTTGACGAAGTTTAAAAAACAAAGTCAGAATATCATCACGTGGGAGGTGGTTCATAGTATTGCCTAAAAAAATACCCAACATTATGCTACCATTTGTCGCAAGTAAGCGATATTGTAGTCCTTCCTTTGCTCCCCCGAATCTCTTAAGTGGCCAATGGCACAATGCTGCAAGCATGCAACATACTATTCCTTGTAAACAAAAAATGTCAAGTTTACGGTCTTGGCATTTTTTGTTTACATTGATTCACGACCCTAGCTACGTTCCTCGTGTATTGAAATAGTACTCCTTCCTTGCCTCCTAAAGTTGGGTATAAAAGTCCTTGTCACGGGGCGACAAGGACTTATATATTCAACATTAAGTACTGCTAGATCCAGGATTTCCATGCCTTCTCTGAAGTTTCTCCATATCCTTTCACAATTCTTTCCACTACGTATCGGCTTCATTAGTTTCTAAATTTATTATTGCTCTTACATATAGTCCCTTTGCAGTATTAAAAACATAAACACAGTATTCAACCTGGAGGTCGGTTTGGTAGGCGATGGTAGAGTTCAGCCAGTACTAAGCCCCACAGCGTGTGAAATTTACACATCAGGGTAGGTGGGCCAGTTACTTTCCCTGTGCCGGTTATGCCCAGGAAGATCTGGTACCCGAAAATTCACGTACCTTGGGTACTCCAGGGGTCCAGAGTGAATCGAACCCGGGACCCTCCGGTCAGTAGTCCAACGCTCTACCCCCTGGACTACCACAACCCACTTTGTAGTATTATCATTCATCTATGTTCTCCTCTTATTCATTCTCCTTATCTTTCTTGTGCACCTTGATTTTGAGGATCTCTAAGACTTGACCATGTATAATGTTTCCTTTGCCCCTATTTATATGCAGTTTTAAAGATCTACCAACTTTGCTCAAATGGCTTTCTATTCCTCCAAGTAATAAATATGTGGATACATACACTGTATCATTATTAATCTTTTACAAAGTTTGATGTCAAAATAAATGAAGAGGAATATCTTTCTAAGGAAAAACATTGCTAGGTAGCTGTCTAAATCTGTTCTTTCCCCGGAAAATCAGGAATCATAATAAATAGGATACAAAGTTAATATAGAAATGTTAAAGACAAGTCAGGACAAGATTAAATGTTGCATAGACATAAGGTATATTCATAGGTGCATGTGTATATTAGTTGATAGTTTGTGTTATATGTATCTGCATGTGTTTAAGTTCTAAAGATTTTTGCATGTGGTTCGATTCTCATTTATTGGTGGAGACTTAACACCTCCCTGTCACACACCCTTGCGGTGGCTTGCGGGGTACTATGTAGATGAATTCACCTACAACTTATTCTGTATGGTCCATATGCAGTCTCAAGCACTCCAGCAAAGCAATTACAGTAGATGGCCCATAATTTGAGAGTTATAACAAAAGAGTGTTCTTCTTTTTGTCAATCAATAAACTAGAACTTTTCCTCTTTCAGTTCCTCCCTCCCTAGAGTCCTACTGTTCAAAATCCCTGGAAAAGAGAAAAAAGTGAAGCCACATGTCCAAATAAAAATTTTCAATGTATATGCTATGGAAGAAAAGCAGGTTGAAATCTTTTTAAAAGAGGATACAAGATTTTTTGGGAGAACTGCCTTCAAATAAAACTAAGGCTTAAAGTCAGTGTTAGTTTGTAAAATAAGTTTATTTAAAAAATTCATCTTTCCTACTTCTGCATAATATTTACGCAGTCTATAAAATCAAACACTTTCACATTGGTGAAAATTTTTCTCCTATCAGATACAAGTATTCAAAAGATCTCGTCAAGGTCACATCATCAATTAACATTAAAAATTTACTCTAATGCATGCACTTCAACACATCATATCTCATTTAACTTTATACAATAATAACCACCTTGGACAGAGATCACAACTGCAGGGTTATTTGGTAAATTGGTGTGTTGGTCGTGGTTGGTACAAATTTCTCTGGGTGTTGAGTATTTTTTTTTATCTTCCACTGTTCCAACTTAGGTTCATTACTTTCATTTGGAGTATAATCCTACTAATTTAAAATGCAGCCTGTCTCTTTCTAAAAATGTCACATCCACCATGTAATACTATCAATTAAAAGAGGAAAAAAATCAAGAATTTCCTCCAAGTCAAACAACTAAAAATATGATGGTGTTGAATTAGAAATGAAGTTATGGGTTGCAATTAGATCCAGATCCAATGATGTAGCAGTGTATGTATAAGATTAAACAGTGTCAAACAATAATTTTGGAAGCAGGACATAATTTCACCCAATTGTAACATGAACTAACAGCACAAAAATATATAATAACAATTCATGGAAATTTTTTCCTGGGGAGTGTAACTATGGCCAATATTCAATTCCAATCCAACCATTGGGTATACACAACAGCCCTGCTACACAGGTGTAATCACATCCAGTCATAAGGTATTTCAAATTTTATATGTAGATGGAAAGCATGAATATGTCCTACACAAAAAGATAAGCAAATGAAACCCAAAATACCTAAATTTTAATTTAAAGCTTTTTTTAATTCATTAAGGAAGCTCTCGTGAGTACATCTTTTTCAAATTAACTCATAATTTAAATACAAAAATTATGTCTTCTTATGTATGTGTGACCACTAATAGCTCTATTTCTAATTCCTTTTGAAAATGCATAGATAAACTGAAGTGGTGGAATGGTGAATGCAAACATGTCAAACAGACACACTCATTCTATGATTTATAGATAAAGAGTTCATCAAAATTAAGAAGCATGATAAGCAACCACAACTGAGAGATGGTAGATAGCAAAATTTCACTACAATATTAGTTCAATAACAGTCATCATCTACCTCTCAAATACCAAGCAACATCTGAGGTTTCTTTATTTATAGTACATAACGTACATGCAAATTATAAAATCCTTTCACTAGAGTTGAGAACATTTTTATCAATACAACAAGGCATAAAATATACACCTTATATTTATCAATTGCATTTAGGATAGAAATGTCAACATTTATAAATATGTGCTAAAAAAACTTATAAAAGAGAACACAGTGATATGACTTTTTCATCATCCCTTGGATTTTGAAGCCCTACGTGAGCAAACTGTAGCATACTATAAATAATAAGAATGGTATAATTTAAAAAAAAATCAACACAGCCATCTTCATAGTCATAAAATCCATTTTGAATAATAAATATATGCCTTAATTATTACAAATAAAATGAGTTAGTGATAATGATCTAAAGCACAAAATGGCAAGTAAAGAATGGACCTTAGCATAATAAATGAAAAGAGAAATTTGCCAATAGCACTTAACAAAACTTCATGTCTCCATCAATTTAGATGAAATGCAGAAGAAAGAAATCTCCTCATCCAGGAGAAGTATGAGTAAACAAAGATGCTTCATAAAGTCCATTGAAAATATTCCTATCTTCCTGTGGATCTCATCAGTGATTCACATGCAATCAGCAGCTCTTGAATAAAAGTAAGAATAAATAGACATTCTTAAAATTACTGCATAGAGCACTCCCATGTTTATGCCTTTTCTTCTAGCCACAGCCAAAATATTTTACAACATTTCCCCCTCCAATATAGATTTAAAAAACCTTTGTTTCTTGAAAGACTAGCAAATGTAATGTGTTATGACAAAGAAAGCTGTAAACAACCTTTCATCATTATTTCCTTGGAAAGATATTTAAAAAAGGGTAAATCACTTTCTCATTGTTTTATGAAAAAGATTTATATAAATAGTTGTACTGTTTTTCCTGAGAGTTGGCCCAGTCACCCATCCAGCTTACTGAATGAGACGGGTTTCACAGAACTGTGCGCAAATATTCATGAAAGTCTATTTGTAAATACATATTGCCTTAAAATATTTTGCAGTTCGAAAACCTTAACAGAAATCACTCCACTCTCTTTTTTCATTGGAGACACATTCTTCCTTAAAAGTGTCAATTCCTTATCAAAAGCTATCTTTCAAACACACATCCAGCTTGAACAAACAGCTGTCGAATATGTTTCTACCATTAAACAATTCCATGAAACTTACTCACAATCCATTGGACACAATTCATTTAGGAGACCAACAAGATAATACATTCCTCTTTAAAAAAAAGGTTAAACTCTACCACTCTGTCAGGATCCAAATGATTTCCTCAGTGGTTTTCACATGATTCCACATGATTTCCATCAGAACCCACCCTATTTACTTCACGAGATGCATAATGTCTCCAGAAAATGCCCCATAAGCTCTGTGGATGTCATGAATCGGGGTCGTATGTGGAATATCTTCCTTCATTCCGCCGTAATTCTGGTTCTAGCTGAGATGAAGGTTGAGGTGTCGTTTGTGTAGATAAAGATGAAGTATGGGATCCCTGAATGGAAGATGATTCACTTGGCACAACTTGTGAAGTGGATGATGACGTTGATGATGGGCTGGCTATTGCAATCTGACGCTGCATATGGTCCAAGGTCTTGTCAATAGCACGCAATCTCTTTTCAAGACTCGTAGTTGCTAAAATTCCAACCTGTAATCATCAATGAAAATTTTTAAGTTTATTTCATTACACATTTGCCCATGAATAATTAAAATCTTTCAAAAGGAAAAAAGAAGTATTCACATACTCCCATTATGTTCTAAGGCACGATCCACCATGAAAAAATGTTAAAAGATGTTTTTCTAGAATGTATGAGCTCCAAGAGTGACGAATATTTTGACAAGAAGATTATGCTTAAAAATATTTATGACTAGGGTCAAGTATTTCAGTAGAAGTACACTAGTATCCTGTGTTGAAGGTTGGTTGAAAGTTAGTCTAACATTAGTTTTGCATATATTGTGAAGTAAAAGGAAGGCTGATGGAATGTGGAGTAGGTCAAACCATAAAATCATTTTAAAGAATTAAAAGGTGGTGGTGAAAGAATTAAAGGTGTTCCTTATTCTGTTAGAATATTAATAATGGATTTGGAGGAATCCATGAGTTTAATCATGAATTTCGAGCACTCACTTACCCTTCATTTTCAGGATACCTCTTTTGATACCACACAATGAGTCATTAATATGAGGAAACAAAACTTTCATGAGAAAATTTCTCACTCTTAAAGCATAATTTCACTCTTTTTCCTTACTATTCCAAAAACTTGTTAAGTTTTAACAATGCACTCTGAATTCAATACTATGATAGCCTGATGCTTAAATTTTATAAATAGATGATATGCAACGAACAAGGGAGGCAGACAAAGCTAAAACACTGTACCTGAAGGTTTTGACCAAGGGGAAGAATGGCTAGGGTCCACCACACCCATGCTGGACCATCAGGCAAAGTAAGCCAAGAGTCATTAGCTTCCAACTCTGGCATTAACCCAAAAGTTCGCTCTATTTCCAGCCTTATTGGATTGCCCACTGATGACAGCCACTGGCAGCTTTTCTTCAGTATCCTATTGTGAAGCTGTTTAATACCTTAAAAGAAAAGTCATTTCATAATATAATAATCTTTTTTTCCTTCTATAGGTTTAGATATACATGAAATATACCCAGGGACTCGGAACAATATCAATTAAACTAACATGCATGTGCATGCAGTTGGTGAGTATGATTTGGTTGTTTAATGGATTTCAAGATGGCAATTGATAGAGTGAATTGAGTAAAATTAATGAATGTGTTATGGAAAATAGGAGTAGATTGGAGAGACACAAAACTTATCCGCAACCTGTACATGTCTCAGACTGCTCAGGTGCAAGTGGTGGATGTAGAGTCAGAATGGGTTGGCTGTGTTAGGAAGAAGAATAAGCAAGGTTATCTATATCACCTGCACTGTTAAGGAAATGGTTTAAGAGGCATGGGAAGAATTGGAGATAAAAATGAAATCAGGTGGACAATTCAAAAAATCAGGTTTGCTGATAACCAAGCTTTTTAGTTTGTCAGTCATCCAAGGAGTTGTAAGCATTGCTGAGTGAATTTGAAATGCAGTGGCATAGGTACAAAATGAGATGAAATGTAAACAAAACATAAGTAATGCGATTTCTGAAAAAGAAATAGGAAAAGTTCAATATTAAAATCGGAGTTTATATATCAGAGAAGGTGGAAAAGTTTATATAAATCAGAAGAATTTTGGATCCAAATTGTCAAAGTAGTTGGGACACAGGAAGAAGAACTGCATTATGGAAAATAGAATTTACAAGGAAGGAGCTGATGACAGGAGGACATTAAGTAAGAATGCAACAAACTGGCTCATATACTCGTAAACCTTTTCTCAAAGTATGGTTTTGTATGGCACTGAAACATGGTTGTTGAGGCAATATGATAGGCATAGATGGAGGCTTTTGAGATTTGGGTGGGGAGAAGAATGGAAAAGGTCAAATGGACAGAATGGAAAACAAACCAAGAGCTACACATACATACTCGTATTTAGGAATTTTATTGTTTGCATAGATCCAAAGGAGGCAGGAATGATGGATAAAGAACTTTGATTAGAGATGGGATACTGAAGACTTCGATGGGCATGGGGAATATTTGGAAAGTGAGGTGTTGGTAGGAATATGATATGCACATTTGATAGAATGATGCGAGGAAGGAAGTGTATAGAATTGAAGATAGGCTCATTTAAGTGTCAGATGTCATAGAATAGGGAGAGGAAGACACATGAAAGACATACAGGTATCATCATATTCCAATAGAATACTCATCGTTTTTGGAATGAAAATATGAAATTATTTAGGTATTATAGAGTAATGTTAAACAATCAAAGCCATTTACATTAAAGTTAGAAAAACAAAAACAGTTAAAATGGAATAGAAACGTTGTGTTCCCTAATTGAAATTTTCTAAATAACAAAGTGTCTGTAAAGTTCATTGCTTTTCACTGATTCACACTTGAATTGACTCAGAGCAAACCCCACACATCAGAAACTGTACTCATATTTTTTTGGAAATAAATGCCAACAATAATCCTCATGCTAATGAAAAATTGTTCTTTTCTAATTATTTCTGCAGCTTACCGTTGACTTGTTCCGGCTGAATGGGCTGATCCTGGATGAACTGCACTTGTGCTGTGTCATATCCATCTCTTTCCCCCCTAGCAATCACCCTAAAGCGCCGAACACCCACAGTGGAAAGTATTGAGCAGCCATCTCCCATTAGAACCCAGTCCCGCATTTCTAGCATTGTGCCGTAGTCAGCGTATCTACTAAAAAATCAATCAGTCAAAACAAAAAATTAGACCATCATTCTTAAAGAAAAATCTAGTTTTGATACAGTATTAATTTATATTATGATTCAACTCCTCTTTTGATGAAATAAAAGAGATTCACAGTTTTTAAATATTAAAAACTTAAAACAAAACGTTTAACAAGGGCAAAACAAGTAAAGAGTAAAGAAACCACAATAAAGTACAGAAGAGTTTGCCTGTCAGATTCTTAACATGTAGACGTGAACAAAAAATATGATGAAGACATAAATGGATTGATTACCTGCTTAATCCATCACCTCTCCTGGATGATGAGATACATGCAGCTATGCCAAATTGTCGCCCACCAGTTTCCACGCACCGCCTCACCATGAGCCTATACCGAGGTTCATACACAAAGAGTGGGCATGGCACATTAGGGAATGCAGCCGTGCACACAAATACAGGAACTCGTGGCTCAACCCTGAGCCCCTCTGAACCAGTAGAGAGTCCAGTGCCACCACCAGGACCCCCTTCTGACAACTCCTGCCGGTGGATTAACTGTCTCATTTCATATTCCGATGGGAGATATGCCCATAATGCCTGCTCAATGAAGTCTGTGACACACCGGGGACTCGTAGCAAGGTACTGAAATTCAATGAATGAAGTTTTTAACTAAATGCTAAAAACCATTTCAAAATAAAAAAAGTTAACTCAATAAATGATCATGAAAGGAATCATTATTTTGAATTTTTTTCTAATTTGAATTCTACATGGGCATTTTCCTATGCTAAAAAATCACTTGATCCCAGGCACTTCCTTCCAAAAAGTTACTACAGACACCAAACTGGTTGATTTATTAAAATTTTTCTTAACAGGATTAAAATTGATATTGATTCAACTTACATCAGCAAGGGAGGCCATACATAGAGGACATGCACAGCTGTAATCAAGACACCGATCAAGGCAGACCCAACAATATGTATGGCCACAAGGTGTTGTGACTGGGGACCACAATGTTCGACAGCACAGAACACAGTCAAAATCCATTGGGTCAATCAAATCTTGAGAAGGTGAAGTGAGTGCATTCAGACTATTGCCGGCAGCTTTAAAATCAGCTCCTAAGGGCACCAAATAATAAAATAACATCAGTAATCTGTTATGCTACAAAAGCTTCATGATAACATATTTATAATGACTAAAATGTAAGTAGAATCTTGAAATATTATTTCATTAGCTGTCTTTTACTAAATTTCAATCACCAAAAATCTGATTTACATAAATCCTAAATTAGATGAACTATTCCTTAATTTAGCTAGATTAATAAGGTTATGCTCAAATATTATGCATTCAAAATAATAATTTCACTACAAAATGACATAATGGAACAAGTATATTATGGTAATTAATCCCCAGAAATTTATATAGCTAGATGGCACTGGTTAAACCAGACACTGTACCACAGAGTCAAAGTTGCCTGGAGAGAAACACTAAATTGTGTAAAGGTGTTTCAACAGCTCTTACATATAACATATGTACGTATTTTCACTCTTCCCTATATTCCAGCTAACACTGTTTTTAACAATATAACAAATACTTACTCTTAATCTTTTCCATTTCTCTAAACAATTTGTCGAGTATTCCTTGGAGATGAGCATTCTCAGCACTGAGAGAAGGGCGTCGGTAGAAATGAGTCTGAAGAGAAAATAACAGACTGTTAACACTTCACTTCAGTGCATACTACTTTTATTGCAATTATATGTCAAATTATAAAACTACTTAGAAAAAATAATGCATTGGAAAACTTAATGTTTGCATAAGATGAAGCCATTGGGTCCAGTAATATTGTATGGTAACACAACAAATACATATTTAAATACTGATACCAGATTTTAGTATATTCTAAAAACTAATGCAATTAATTTAAAAATAAATGGATTAAAAGGCATTCATTATAGAAATCTAATTAAACAGTATTTATAAAAACAAAAGCAATAAGTCCTTCAACATGAGAACTTTGATACCCTGAAAAATAGGTGAATAAGCCCACACGAGCTGAGCTGGGTAATGTAATAATTTCTCACTGGGGTTATTAGAGGGAAGTTTTTTTTCCCCAGGGAAACTTTCTCAGGGCACGAAAACTTACGCAGAGTGCGTCCTCTTCGCCGCTTGAGTTGTCCTCGCAGTCGCTGCTGTGCAGGCCCATCTGGTTTCGGGAGGGTATGCCCAGCTGCTGCGGCGAGGATTCGGTCGTCTCGGCGGAGGTGGGGAGGCTGCGGGAGGAGGGCGGCGGCGAGGGCGGGGAGATCTGCAGGGCTGGCAGGAAGGTGTCGGGCGGCGACGAGGGACAAGACGAGTGGTTGTTGAAGGGGCCGTGGTGGTGGTGGGGGCGCTTGGGGGAGTGGCAGCGCTGATGACGGCAGGGGTGGTGCCGCACGGGGGAGCTCAGCGAGTAAGGTAGGGAGAACGAGCGGGGTAGGCAGAGTGAGTAGAGATGGTGGTGATGGATGCTGGTGGGAGACTGGACTCTGGGTGATGAGGCAGAGAGGCCCCGGCCGCTCCGGCTCGAAAGGCCGCCCGGGGGCAGGAGGATGCGGAGGAGGACCTGGAAGAGACGAACACAGTCGGTTATGCAACCACGGCCATCCAAACACCTCAACGGGGGCATGTAAAACCGGGATCGATGACGGATACGACGCGACTCGGGGGCGACGGGACTCGTTAATAAGCCTACTCGGATGCTTCCCACACCCTTGTAACCTGACAACACTCAATAATTACCATGTCACGACCATTGCATCATCATTCACTGATTTCATACAATACTCGTTCTTCAGCTCTACATACGTTCTACCTCCCTCAAAAGCATCCAAATTGTACTCTACTTGTAATTCCTAATATTGGCATCCTAATTGTATACTCTTTATCTCACTCCACCTCGATTTCATAATTAAAGGCATGCCGGTTTCCACATTAGTTTCAATTTTAAACTGACAATGGTTTCGGGAGGGATCCATTTTCTAAAATCTTGAAAAGTAGGTACGCAAAAATTTCCCCCCAACACACATTATTTTACATATTGCAAAGGTTTATTATTATTTCTATAAAAATAATTTCTATAATGCGTTGCTTCAACTTAACTAAAGCAATTCATGCATTTTTCAGAATTTTTGCGGGCGGTAAAAAAACAAGAGGAAGTTGGGTTTCCGATTCCCTGCTAATAAACGGCTGAAACCCACACCGACATCACAAGATCTACTCTCAAGAGCCTCACTTCCATCCACTTCTCCCTCTACCCGGCACCCCCGACTCTCTCGCACCCTCCTTCCCCTCCTCTACCAGACTACCCTGAAACCCCCACTCCCTCCATCCCCACTTCTATCAAAAAAAATAAGTGAGCGAAGGACACTGAATAAAAGGGAAATTGGGAATAACTAAGACAGTCAAATTCGAAAGAAGTACGGGTACATATGAATCTAATGCCACCTTCTAATAACGAGCATTTTTGGAAATATCTGTGGTAGACAACGCTTACGGGTAATCCCAAAAGACGGAATCATAAATTTGCATTTTAGTCCTGTGACTAGAAATGCTGAAGAGCAGGTTAAAAAGAGAAGGCTACCCAGGCACGGACGAAATGTTATCATTATTTGCCATTCATAAAACATAATTTTAAATTAAAAATCCAAAACATCAACGCATTTTCTCAGTCAGTATGAGGACTGAATGAAAATTAACACAGGCTGGTTTTTCAAAAATATGCGAACTACGTGTTTCGAATTAGTGAAATTTGGAACGCAAGACGGGTACTTTGCAAAGCCTAACCACCCACTGCGGTTTATACGCACGGTTTTTCCTGGAAAATGTACCGTAGGTGAATGATTTTTGTTCAACTGAGTAAATACAGCACTATGACCACCTCTGCGTCTATGGATGACGGCATTTCTCAAAATCCTGTCATTTGCGTATCGAGCTGAGAAAATATACGCCAAATAAACATTTTTGATCGATACACAGTAAACGTCCCTTTTTTCTGGAAATAGTGCCCCTGGCTCCTAATAGGCATCAAACTTCCCATCCTCGCCCCCCGTGGTGCCTTCCCGAATGCCCACCCTCCAGCTTCCTCATCCCCAAACACTAGACGTTGTGTCTACCATTAACACCCATTCATCACCCCGCCGCCTGAAAAGCCCCATCCACCCACCTCCCTTTAACACTCGAATTGCCTCAACTAGCCTCTCCACTCCAATTAACACTTCCTAATTTGCCTCCCTCTGTAAAGTAACCTGAACGGGGAGAACGTTAGAAAAAAACATGATATCACAGGTACGAGTTGCTTCACATTAGACCGTTTCACTATATGTGTCAAGTGTCGACCCAACGGATAATTATATGTACATTGTTATTGAAATGTATACAACAAACAAAGTTGTATACATTTCAAACAAAAGGTACACACTTCCCTTTTCCAACATTATAACGCTAAGGCAATAAAAGCTGTAGGGTTTTCAAAGAAATTAATTAGGGATCACACATACAACCACCAAGAACTACAATCAGAAGACTTGCGGAAGGGTACACGGAACTTCTTAACACTGAGGAAACAATCAAGACCCCACATTATACGTACTTGCAGCATTACCATTCAGTAATGAAATATTTATAATTCCCCGGCAATGAATAATTACAAAATAATCTAAGTATTCATACACCTCCCGACGACTGTGATTCAATCATCTCGTTATATCCATTTAGGATTAATTTATATTTTCAACAAATTATTTACAGATCCCGGGCATTGAAGGTTATTGCATCTTAAACCCCCAGCCTAACTAAATCCTACTCAGCCTAAAAATGTCTGCTCCGCTCACTTCCTCCACATTATGTGGAGGAAGTGAGTGGAGCAGACATTTTTAGAAGACATATAGTAAATGCAGTGTAGTTGCATAGCATATGAATTGATGACGATCGATTGATGCTTTGAAAATATGAATGATATATCTATTTTTACAAGTTTCAAGTTTTAAAGGAATACCGTGTATCGTACTTTTCGGAAACCATTATAAGATCGATTAACTTTAGTAACATCGAATTGAACTAAAAATTCAACCATTTCTTTCTCCTCAAATCAAGATGAAATACTACAGAAATACATTGATTAGTGCAATCGGGAGTCGAACCCAAGACCTTTCACCTGTACTACAACCGGCGAGAGCATCTCACCGGACTCACCTGAGATACTTCGTAGCGGAGAGCCTGCGGGTTGCCGTCGATGGCGACGCAGGAGCAGAATGCGCAGAGGGCGTCCTCGTAGCGACCCAGGGAGAAGAGGGCGACGCCCCGACGGTAGTGACCCTGGATCCAGAGGAATGAGAAACATTAGTGAATTCGGGATTCAAATACGGAACGGAAGTGGTTTATAAGCATACAATACGAGGTTTTCAAGAGAAAGAGGTTCGTATAAATCAAGTCGGGGTATTTATTTTTATTATTCATTATTATTTATTTTATATAATATTTTTGTAAAGCATTTAACACACATTCCGTTAGAAATTTTGACACATATCACAAACACTAAAATAACAGAAAAATAAAGAAAATCTTTTTCAAAGTACCAGAAGTCCAAGTCATCTTCATTGGTACATTGTACAGCCGTCATGGATCAATTTGTCTAGAGCCATAATGAGTATGAAAGAAAATATTATGCCGTTCCACGCGGTATAGTTTTATTACAACCAAGTGTTTTCTTTCCTACTAGTCATAAAGAAATTCCACAGAGTAACTGCGTTCGTCACTGCATACATTTACAGCCATAGTTTTGGCATACATTTAAAGAACATAGTCACTCACGCAAAAGGACACATTTTTCGGAGGTCCTTTCATAAGCGTGACAACAGACATAAATATCACAAGCCTATTCAATTAGTCATCGATTTACCCGTTTAAATACGATATCACTTAGGGTATCTTGGTATTTAGGACGGAGGAGCACCCATCACGGATGCCCATTTCTCTCATCACGTATTTATCTGGCTACAGAATATATCCTGATAGTATCCATCCAAGAGAGCTCCTTTGGTTATCATTATAATTAATGACACACCAGCTACCTTGATTCGCGAGTTCAACGCATGAAATTACTAAACGATTACTCATGTAAGTTTTCATAGCTTAGAAAATTTACAATGAAGCAGAAATCGCATGGAAACTACTACCCGTCAAAAGTAAATGCGTATAGTTTTATGACAACTTGACACATCTGATTAGAAATGTCACTTCCACAGAGACCACTGGCATAAGATGGAATTAGTTGCATATTATTGGTATTCTAACGGCTATGGTAAATTTGGATGGACACAGCCCGTACAATTACAAACCAAAATATTTAATTGTCTCTCCTAACAAAACAATCTGACATCCAACACTACATTAAGCCCATCTTCAATTTCGCACATTTAAATTTTCTACAATTTTTTTTAAATTTTAAATTAAATTTCTAATACTTAAGATTTCGATTCCGTTAATGCCGCTTCTTTCTCGCCATTGAGTAAAACTGGACCTAACCCATCCTCATCTATGAGATACTCGTACATCACACTCTTTTTCTTTACTTCTCTTTCCATGTCTAACCTAGTTGGCCTAATGTCTATACTAAACAGTTTTTCTGTATATGTTGTTTCTGTTTCTTCCACCTCTCTTGGATTTTGTATAATAATGTTTGCCTAAATTTGATCAAATGAATAATCAAATGAAATTATCTTTGAATGACCACATAATTAACTTACATAACTCCTTCTATAAATGGTTTCAGAACGCTCTGTAACGAGCGTGTTATGGTTATATAGTATACCTTATCGCCGTATTTAAATGACTAATTATGTCTAATTCGACGAATTATATCACTAGATGTTTACCTTCATTGAAGCGGACGCAATTGTTTACGGTCGGAAAATGGATATTGAAATAATGATTTGTAAATAAAAAGATTTACCATTTACTAACTTTCTATTCCAAACAGCTGTTGTGAATACTCAGCTGTGAAGTATTCTTTCGGACTCGTAATTGAATTCATGGACGTTATACTTAAAAGGCCTTAACTGCCGTAGAGCAATGTGAAAACAAACTATGAAAGTTGTACACGTGCGTTAAATGTTCAAATTTCTCTTAACTTCCTTTTCATCCGAAAAAACCGAGCAAACACCCTGAAAAAAGTTTTTTTTAACCACGTTTCTTTCTAACAAGGCAAACTTGTGTACTGAAGGTCTCCACTTATGATCATGAAAATTTCATGGTGGACACAAAAGCCTCTAAATATTCTCTCGGTTCTCGGTTAATGCATGGGCATAATTTCCAACGAGAGAAATCGATCGTCATGCAACATCTTTATTATTGCCCTCATCACCTACTTTGGTGTCCTCTTGCTGCACGTAGTCGTATAAATAAATGAGCAACAGTTTGAGAATAGAAATGGCGTATGTGCATCCGGAATAGGTGGCCACGCTAATGAAGTCGTATTGGACCGACGGGACGCTTCGCATCGTGGACGATCTCAGCCGCACGCCTCCGAGTCCACGAGGGAGGGGGACCTCCGCCAATGCCCAGTCAGTCGCACCGCAGAGCTACCGACCGCACTCCTGAACTGAGTAGGGCGCGTTGAGCTCCGAAATTATCATAAGCGTTCGGCCAAAAACTATTCCGAAATAATTTATTTTGTTTGCACATACATAATTTATATTCTCATGTCATTCTTTGTCTATGCAGTTTCCGATTACGTGCAGCACGAGGGCACGCAAGTAGAAATAAGGGCAGTGATACAGATTTTGCGTGAACGTCACGGTTTCTCTATGGAAAAAATAATACACTTCAACTAAGTGCCTCACGTAGATTCGTGTTTACAGTGAAAGTTGATGACTCTATGAAGCACAAATTTGTCTTCGTTTTCGGGCTGTTTGTGTCATTTTTTCGGGTGAAAAAGTAATGAAGTAAATATTATCGCAATTATGTGTCATAAATAAGGTGCCTAATAAAGCTTTTAGAATACTTTTTTGGAATATGATCTACGACAGCATAGGCGAATGTAAGACGCTTTCAAATTCCTGTGGACTGTTTTTTTATTATCCGCCATTAGTAATCTCTGTATTGAGGAATTAGAATCACTTATTAGATTTCACCAAAAGTTATTGTGATACGACCAGTTTCGTCACTTACTATGCAACATTTTCAGCCCAGATATCCTTACTATTTGTGACAGATGCTTTGATATATTCCTGTATTCAAAAGAAAGAATTTCTATAGGATAACGTCATATTTGAGAAAGCAATTGAGTTCTTTAGGAGACAGGGGTTAGACACCTCCAACACTTGGTTTAGACAGCACAAAAGGTGCTGGTATACATATACCTGCGCCTTATACAGGATACATGGAAAATGCCAGGTGACTCAGAAAGGTTACAGTTCAATTAAATTATAGTTAGGCACAGATTTATAAACAGTGTCATAAATTCGCACAGCTTCCCAGGAGCGGATGCGGACTCTGAGCACAATTTAGTTGTTATGAAATGTAACGACCATTTCAAAAAGATAAGGCAGGGGCGGCGGGTTCGGAAATGGAATGTAGAAGCATTAAAAGGATTGACAAGGAAGGAGTATCAACAGGCTGTAGAGAAAATCATGGATGACGATAAAGAGCTGAGCACTAACGAAGAAAAATGGAGATACATAAAAAAAGGGATATCGAAAGCCGCAAAAGAAACTATAGGAACCGTTAACGAGAAAAGGGCAAGAAAACCCTGGATCACGGATGAGATGATTACGAAGATAGATGAGAGAAGAAAATGGAAGAATGTAAACAACGAGTTAAGCAAAAGGAAGTACAAAAAGTTAAATAATAAATTGTGACGGGCAACAAATAAAGCAAAAGGGGCATAGTGGAAGACGCAGTGCGAGAATATGGGAATTTTGCAGAGGAAGGGTGAAATTGGTGCGCTATACAACAAGGTTAACAACGTTACACAAAATCTGTGCTAACAGTTAAGTAAGAGATAAGTCGGGTAAGACAATAGTTGAAATGGAACAAATCCATAAAAGATGGGATGAATATAGAGAAGAGCTGTATGGTAAAGAACTTACGCCAACAATGTTAGACATAGAAAGGGCATTAAGGGAGATGAAATCAAATAAGACCGTGGGTGAAAACAGCATTCCAAGTCGTGGCACCTATGGGGGATCCAACATGATGGATACGCTAAAAAAATGTAGTTAAAACGGTTAAAATCCGAATCCAACTGCCACGAAATTTTTCGCAAACATTAATTTCACGAGCAAAAGAAATGCCGAGATGCCCATAAGATCACATTACGACGAAGAAATGTTGCAATTTGGTTGAAATCACTCAACTTTCAGCTCACCTAGCAAATCATCCTAACAAAAAACCTACACATATATACTAGGACAAAGGTCACTCAGTCTGTCCCATTTCTTATTCTTCCCAAAGCATCCCACACGTCTGCCGGTTTTCCGCTGCATTGTATTGTTCATATCAGCAACTCATAATGTCAATATTGATCATTTGCTTCATCCAAATGTTTAGAAAAAATCGCGGTCTACGTTTTCCACCGTTAACGAAGGTTACCATGACAAAGTTATCGTTGTACGAACACTACCAGACCTTGATCCTCGTACGCCAAGAAACGAAGGCATGCAGTTATTGAAATCACCATTGGAAAAATAGAGCTAAAACACTTGGAACTACATGGGAAAACCGATTCGGTTTTTGAAAAAAAGGGAAGAGAGAAGCCAAACTTTAGAAAAAAATAAAAATGAAAGGAAAGTGATGAGAAAAGACAAAATGACATTCATTCAATTAATTGATTGCACAAATGTATTTGATAATGCCAACTGGAATATTGAGTTTAGTACACTACGCCTATCAGGAATTAGATATTGGGAATATGGCATTCGCAAACTCAAAAACAGGAGATTGAGGTAGTTCGTTGTCATAATTCGGGGGAAGAAGCACAGAAGCAATAAATAGCATGTGAAACAAGTTGCTCGTTGTCTTCCTCATTATTCAATATACATTCTCAAAAATTGGGGAAATTAAAATTGAGTGAGGAAAACGCTTGCGTAGATATTGGAATGAGCACGATTTAGAGGACGATATAATTGTGACCGCAGAAAGCAAACAACACCTGCAGCGAATATTCTGTAAAATGTATACATTAATCGCATAGGAAGACTATAGCACGATGAAAAAAATCAAAAGACCATGATTTTAGTCCGCTATTAGAGTAAATAAAATATTACTGAATTGAGTAAGTGCTTTGCGCGGAAGTGAATGCTGAGCAATAAAATGGGGAGAAGAAACTACTAGCATCTGAAATGTTGCCACTAAATAAGAATGCTGAAGATAATTCATAAGGAGAAGTTTACGAATAAAGGAATACGTTGAAGGGCTGGAGAATCGAGAGGCTAATTGAACCAGAGATAAAAAGATACGCCTAATTGCCAGGACACAACCTCAAACACGACGGACTAATGAAGAGAGTATTGTAACGAAAAATTAACGTTTGAAGGCCTCGGTTAGAATATAAATTACAAATTATGAAAGGTTAGCTACTGGGAATCGAAGAGAATATAACGACTAGGCGAGAGGAGAAGCTGCTGCCACCCAGCAGTAAGAGATCAAAGAGAATCATTAAGAATCAAAGAAAGCAGAAAGAGATCAAATCATATGGTCAAAGAGGAAGACCATAATTTACGCCATCTCGCGCTGATTTTACTATAGGTATAACCTTAACAAGGAAATCGTTATTCATTTTAAAAATTCGTCCTGTCCTTGCAAATGCCTTGCCACGCGCGGCAAGCTACTTCGAGGACTAATTGTTATCAACATTTTTATAGCGAGAGAAGCGTAGCGGACGTAATTTTCTCTGGCCTTACAAGAAATCGCCAATGACATCTTTCATGGGAATACGATTGGATTTTATTAATGAAGGAGTAAGTCGTAGGGCTAGAGAGATGAGAAACTTGTTAAAACAGGGAAAAATAAGATAAGCTCAATCAACAGGACACATACTAGGCCAGGATGAAGAGAGATGAAAGAAAACACTTTGCTTTTCCACATACAATTTTTTTTATTAAGACCTAGGTTCCGTTACAGCGTGACATCTTCACGCAATCTATTGAAATGAAATCATTCACTTTGTAATGCCACACACTTTAACTAAAACACGGCCCACATTTCGACATTCGATCACCTGATGATGACGTTCAATGTCGAACACTGTTAATTTAAATAAAGTGTGTAGCATTACAAAGACAATGATTTCATTTCATTTCAACATGTTAATCAATTTCCATCAAGTTACACCGGAGACAACAAATATTAAGGTAAACTGGAAATTTTTGACCCCACACCTATGAATACCCAAATCCTGGGGAAAAAATTCCAATTTACCTGTAGATTTAAATATACAAGGAACGTAGCTACGGTCGTGAATCAATATAAACAAAAAAATGCCGAAAAATGAAATTAAGTTTACGGTCTCGGCATTTTTTTTTATATTACCTGTAGATGTTACGCTGTAACGAAACTTAGGCCGTAATAAAAAAATTCTATGTGGAAAAGCAAAGTGTCGTCTTTCATCAAGAAGGATTTCCACCATTGTACGCCTGAAACAGTATCATTGATGAAGAGAGCACTGAAAGGAAAAAAGAATGAAAGAGTTATCGTGTTGAGGGCTCGTTAAAAACATACATATGTCACAAAAGTTGAAAGGTTAATTATTTCGAATCGGAGAGAAAAATAACGACTAAGCGAGAGGAGTAGATAGTTGTTGCTGCCACTCAGCCTGCGATCAAAGAGGAATACGATAATTTACGCCTACTCGCGTTGATGCTTGGTAGAACCTTAACAAGGAAACCGTTACTCCTTTTAAAAATGGTCCTGTCCTTGCAAATGCCTTGCCACGCGCGGCAAGCTACTTCGAGGACTAATTGTTATCAATATTTTTATAGCGAGTGAAACGTGGTGACCGTAATTTTCTCAAGCCTTTCAAATCATCGCCAATGACCTTCTTATCCACAATGCGACCAAGTTTATGAATGGAAGGGTGTCGAAGGACTGGAGAGACGAGAAGCTTCTTAAAACTAATAAAGAATAAAAGCTCAATTAACAGGACACAAACTCAGACATGATGGACTAATGAACAGAAGAGAGTAATGGAAGGAGATAAGAAGAAATCACCGTATAAGGGGGGATATATTAAAAAAATCTTCTAAGGTTAGCTATCGCGAATCGAAGAGTAAATTACGGTTACGTGAGAGGAGAAGTAGATAGCTCGCAGATAGCTGCTGCCATCGTTCTGCAGTCAAAGGGCCTTAAGACATGACTTAACACCGTCTCGCATCAATTTTTGATCAGCTCTTAGCAAGGAAATCATTAATCACGCCAGAATGTATCCAGTCCTTGCCAATTCCTTGGCACGCGCGGCTCGTTACTTCGAGGTCTAATTGTTATCGGTATGTCTCATTGCAAGAGAAACGCGGTGGACGCAATTTCCTTAGGCTTTCCAAGATATCGACAAAGGCTTTTATTTCTCGAGAAAGTGATAAATATTTTTCGCTGGTTTAAAAGCCCTTGGTGGACTAATCGGCTACGAGTACAAGGACATCATTGTGTCGTGGAGTGGCACCGGCACGCAACATGTACGCCAAATCCTATCAGTACCGAGGTGCGCCTATTATCCTCTCACAACTCTCAATCATTGAAGTAATTTCGTGTATTTCGGAATCAATACACTTCAAATGTATATACGTTTACTTGGCACAACATAAGACATGTAAATCTAAATCTACACCTATGTAGTATGCAAGGCTTCAAAGGGGTGACCAGATCAGAGAAAACTATTCCAGGATGAATGTAATAAAAGAAGCCCGACGTGGAATTCGAACATGGAATATTTGGATAATAGGTAGAGCATCAAGGAATTAATACAGGTACAAGCTATATGAAATAATAAATTAGAAGAACAATTAGTTAACTTCTCCATTTATATTTAGTTTCTTTAAGGAAGGCAACGTTGGCAAACTATTGGAGGGTGAAATGGAGGAAGAGAAAATATGGTACACCTATGGTATCAAGATGAAGAGTAACGGATATATCATCTACTCCTACATAGTACCCCGTAAGCCGTCGCAAGGACAAGGGTTGTTACGTCACCGCCAATTCCACTTCTCCTCCAATACTCCCACAATACATGGCACACCGAGATCCACTGAAAGGGCACGTGGAGGGGGGGCGACTGGACACCATTCATGCAGCATCAGTCAGTTATACGCCCATTTATCAGTTATGCATTACGAATATTATGCTGTACGTAACCAACCCAATGATCAGCGTAATAAGGCAATTAAGGAAACACATTTTAAGGAGGCGGGCTCACATGTAACTCTGTCACTAATTACTAATTAGTATTTCACTCGTACAGGTCGGAAAATTCACAAACAAATTAGACGCACAACTTAATTTAAAAAATACTCCATAACTAGTCCCAAGGGCTCGTGGTAGGGGGTGTTAGGGTGCACGCCATAATGTGGGATGAAAGGGAATGTAACTTATATGTTCCTAACATCATGCATTCCCTATGGCTTACCCAATTCTTTCTTGGTGTTTCCACCCTAAGTTGTCGCGAATAGTACGCAGGAAAAAATAATCTTTGAATCCATCCGTTTGGCAGTTTCTCTCTTTTATTTTGTGACGATTGTCTCAGATACCAAAACATTTCACAGAATAAGCTTATTTTGAGATGGTGTGTCGAAACCTCTGAACTGAGAAAAAATCACTACAACGCATTCGGGGAATACGTGATGTCGAGCCGCGTGCAAATCACAAATCACATTCAAGAAACTCGGATCGTCGAGTATGAGAAATTTTGCATGGCAATAGTGCAAGTATTTTTCTTTTTTATCCATAGAAATCAAGCTTTGGGAGAAAATTCCTGCAACACAATTGCTTCGTCACAAAGCATAAGGCTTAGTGAGGGTCAGAATATCCAATTTAGAATCAGTTGCGATTAGTTTAGGCAACATTTCGATAGAGAAAACATTAGGCCTTGTTACAACTCCAATCTGATAAAACATACATCAGTTATGTCCACGAAGCAAATCAAACTCAATAGGTATTCAAAGGAACAAAAATATATGCGTTACCAGCAGGCTTTAATTACAGGTAGGTTCGTGATGGAACTCCCCAAGGCTAAAAACTAGGAGGTCAAGTGTCTCGCTATGATCAAAGAGCGGCCGGACTTCACCCCACAATAAAACTAGACGAGAATGCGTTTTTACTTTGCCGCGTGATATCATATCGAGTTCAAACCGGTATTGAAAACCTGCGATCTCTCTCTCGTCTCTGCATATTTTTAGGTGAGCGAGGTTTACAGGAAGTAGGAGAGACTCAAGGTTCAGGTCGCAGGCAAGGGAGATTCCAATTATATTATAGTCAACAAGGATCGCAGACGATGTAATTATCGAATCATGTTGGAGAGCTCTTCACACAGAAAGGTGTGAAATATATATTAGTCCGTTAAGGATTTTGAGGCAAGTGACTTTTTTGCAACGTATAAATGAACAGATTTAACTACTATAACAATCCACTCGTTCTTCACACCAAAGGTAATTTTACAGTTGAAATGTGAATTTTATATCACTTCCAATTTTCATAATTGTCACGTTAAACAATAAAACTCTAGAGAGAAGGCTGCTCTCTTAGGTTGAAATTACTAAGAACCTTCGGTGCTCCTCCATTCTTCTTTTTTCCATGCAAAACAGATAAGGGAAAATCTTATCGGCAGAAAAGCATGAGATATTTAACCGAACGAAGGAGAACAGGCATTGCATAATGAAGAATCTCAGCAATACCGGCATTACTAATTTCATCCTCTATAAGATTTCAGGGCGTTGGATTCATAGCTACTCTCGGATAAGAAAACACTACTATTTATCGCCTGATTATGCATCGCACTATGTACAGTCAACTTTGCCCGTTTAAGCATAAACCCGCGCCAAGTACGTAATAACGTTTCAAATTAGGTTATGGAGTTCGAGTTGCAGCCGTGGTATCGGTGATTTTTAAACTGAATTTGCTATCCATTTTGGGTTAAAATATTAAAACTGATGAAGCACAAGAAGTCTTTCATTAAAATTTAATACTTTATTCAAATTGTTGTCATTATATGACAAACTGCAACCGAAATATAGATGCTATCACTTTACTTAGTCAAGTATTGCATCCAAAGGGTACCCGTACTCGTGTGATTAGATTAATGATAACTGGAGTCGAATTAAACTAAGAAATGGCATCATTTTCCACGCCTTCGATTCCATAGTAGTATTACATTTTAGTAATTAATCTAGCATACGTTATGTCGCCATGTGTTGCATGAATGCCATAGGCTCGGCACAGTATGTATAAAATTGCTGGGGCATAATTTTAAACTGAGAAATTATTTTCTGTTTCCACAACGCTGGCGGCAAGGTTTCGACACTGCAAGGAAGTAAAATAGAGCCAACGCGAGTGCCAGGAAGCAATCGCGGTCGGAGTTGGGGCGGCAATAATACGGAACAGAAGAATAACGGCGGAGTGCAAATCGACCTTTATCGACCTCCCTTCCCTCACATTCCTTTAATGTCCCCTCGCTTACCCTTCTGACCACGCTCATTTATTCGAGCCGTGCTCAATACCCTTCCTTCCTGCTTCCTTGCACACTCTCCCGTTATACTCTCCCTCGCTCCCAAGTCGAAGCTGACGACAAATGAAGACGCCAAGCTCTCCTTCCTAAGAGGGCGAAGAAGTCTCGAAGAGCCCTGAAGACAAACTTTCCAAACGCTCCGAGGGTGAGAGAGAGAAAGGACCAGGAAAATTGACAACACGGTGAAATAATTCGGCGGCGCGTCACTTTCGACTCGCGGCGAGCGGAATAAGTAGAGTGGCAAGTACGGAGACGCAGACCTTAAGCCGAGGTCATTTTTATTCAGTTGAGTACTTTTGCGTGACAGGAAGCGGACACGGAGAGAAACTCGAAGTATGTTCAGTCTCCGAACGAAGTGAAGGAGAGCATCAAATACATAGACCAGGGATCCTCCGAGTCGTGGAAAAGCCCCTTTCAAAAGTGTGTCGACGCTCAAGGGATTTACTTCGAAGAACTGTGGGACATTGCAACAACATCTGAAATACATGTATTTTTCAGAAACTTTTTAGACGAACCTTGAATACCATTTGCATCCATTTTTTCACAGTCATAGTACGAATATAGAATAACTAATTCTCTGCTTTCCTTTGTACGTAACCCAAAGCAAGGCTGAAGGTTGGAGCTACTTTTTATTTACGACAGAAAATTTTTTGGGGGATGGTTTACAATAAAAGGGTTATAGCAACAGTAGAGTAATACATGACTTAATGATTGGAACCCATTTAGAAATCATTTATTGGATGCGATTCGAGCGAGGTTGAATTTTGACTCAATCGGAATATGGACAAAGATGGAGCCGAATTTTCAGCAGGCCCTTTCAAATTCCTTGAGGAACCAAAGGTCGCTCACATTTCAAAAATCTCACCCGAGTCCTGTAACTTCGATAACCATGAGTGCGGCAACACATTTACATAACTGGTGAGTTCAATTGATGATGATAGAAATCCCTCTCCATAGATAGAGAAGGGAGAAAAGACTAAAATCATTTAATGAAGTTCTTCACGGACCTATAAAGTTAAAAGAATCGAATCGAAGAGTTCGAAAGTCAGTTCATAAGTCAAAAATCAGCATCAAATTTCTCCCTTTGACCTTCGGTTAAATGGTATCTTCTTTAAGCTCGAAATATTCATCATTGCCTTCCTTCTGAATTTGAACATTTTCAAGATGCATTGAAACTCTTGTAATGGCTTCTAGTTTTCTTTGAAAAATCCTTCCATAATTCCACCATTCCTGTTCTTGCAAAGATGGGAAAAACTTTTGGCAACACCTTCCCTAAATATGCTATTCATTATTGAGTAGTGCGAGTATGCACTCGGCTAAAATATTGGTATCCCCTAAACAGACCTCATACTTTTCTATGAGAATGATGTCTATAGATGTTTGAAAGTTATGTTCTATCTGGTCCTCGCTGGTGATGAAATTGTAGTCGCAACAGTTCGCCATCGCTCACGCCTGTCCTGAATGGCTTGATATACAAAATGAATGACTTGAAAAATATAAAGAAGAGATAGTCCGCTGATTTCAAAGACAAGATAACACTCCATATTCCATCACGAAATAAATAGAGGCCAGAGTGAAAACATACAATCGTCTATTTCTGAAATCGGGCAAAACCGGGTCACTCCCCTGCGTCATCGTTAGATCTAGTCTTCCGGCCTACAGTCAGTATATGGAGTTTCATCCCATAAAATATTAGCTCAAGCGGTCTAAGAAATTCTTCATTCGCAATTTCAGGAGCTCCTTAAGTTTCATAATTTCATATGATTTTTACAATATATTTTGTACATAACAACAAAAACATAAATTCCCCGAACAATGACGCGTAGTTTACGACGTGATGCAAACCACATTTTATTGCCATTTTTTACATTCCAGACATGGTATTGGGCAACGGTGGCATCAGATTAAAACTTTTTGATGAAATATAAATTCGGTCAAAAATCCTCAGCCGAAGAATTGAAAAAAAAACAAAAGAAGTACAAGTTTTTTAAGTGTTATGAAATCGGATGATTGGAAGGTTGTCTCATGCAGTAGTGGGGGAGAGCCAACGCTGCAGCGATGGATGGGAGATGCGAAGGCAACCTCATTTCCGGGGCTATCAGGTGCTAACGGAGGATAGCCCAGGGGTATCTGTAGCCCCTACCTCTGGCCCTGTGAGAGCACCACCTAGAAGAAGCTGTCAAAGTGAGAAGTGAGGAATTTTGGCGATAGTCAGCAGTAACGTCTGACGTGTAATGGTCCCATTGAGGCAAACCATGAGGGTGTGAGCCAGCGCCTGACGACCTAGTGGCGGCGTTCCCCATGTGACAAAGGTTGTTGGAGCGGCGGCTGCGGGAACGAAGTATTCCAGGCTGCGGGTCGTGGCTCTTATTGGCGTCAACGATACCGTGGACCGTGGATCTGAAGAGATTATGGATTCCTTTAGGGGATCGACCTCGGGAGTGAAGCGGGTGAGTGGTGTCGAGGGGGTTGATGTGACGCTCTCGATCTGCAGCCTTTTCCCGAAGATTGATCGTGGACCTCTAGTTTGGAGCCGAGTAGAGCACATCAACCAGAGGTTGCGTGTTTCTGCAGGGATATCGGGGCGTCCTTCGTCGGCCTTCATCCAGCAATCCAATCATGAAGGAACCCCTTAAACCGTTCTGGTGCCCAAGAAACCTCTGAGGCCGCCAGGTGTGTAGCGGGTAATTTTCGAGCACTGCAGGGCTTATTTTACATTAAAGTGTAGGCAAAATGGTGGGTTCCTAAAGTCTTCTTTGTCAAATTATTTACCTTTAAATGGAGTAGTGGAGTGGGTCAGTGCTAGCAATAGTTCATTTAAAACCAATCAGATAGCATCGGAGGGAATTTTTTAAGAGATTCATATTTATAAGAATACCATCCTCATTAAAAATGCGAAAAACCGTAATGTCAAGAAAATATTTTATGTATTATGAGATAATTGCCAAAGTTTAAAAAACAAAGGGGCAGAATATCATCACTAAATTAATAAAATAAAAGAATAAAATTGTAAAATTTTCCCAAAATCCTTCTCCATTTACAGAAATTACGGAACAAATAGAATCCTGGGTGGTGTCTTTATTGCAGTTAAAAATTCTTGCATCAGCAGGACTGTGGTAATTCCGGGTAATGGTTTTTAAAGCGTTTGGTGCTCAATTAAAAGTCTTCAATCCAAAATAATTTATATATGCGGGTTTTACAGACTGCCAGTCGACAGAGACAATTCAATAGTAGAATTAAATCAGCAAATCAAAGTTTTTTATCCCAACACAATGATCGCGACGTTATAATTGGTGGAGATTTCAAAGTTCCATCTATGGATGGCTGCACATATAGTTTTAAAACGGAAGGTAAAGACAAAGATATCCGCGAATCGCTTTTGAATTCTTTTACGTTGAGCTCATTAAATCAACTTGTCATTTCACCAACTAGGGGCATAACATTCTTGATTCGTTAGCAACGGACATACCCGAAAACGTCTTTTATTCCAAATTTACGTTAACGACATCCACTCCGTAGTCACCGGTAAGACACATGTATTTCCCCACGATGCAGTGGTTTACCGTGATATCCGTGATCTTGAAGACAGCAACTTTATCAGATGACAGTAACGCTATGCAATGCTGTTACGACATTAGGCAATTCGAGTTAAACTTGTGTGTTAAACAAATGTGTAGTGATGCTTTTTTGGAATTAGAGCAATTCCCTCTCGAACGCCTACTGCATTGGGAACACCGAGATGGAATAAGTGGACTCAATTTAATACTTAAACGTCACACTCACTCACGATCTCTCCTGGGTAAAACACACACGAGGAATATGTGGACAACCTAACAAAACTTTGGAATTGACTCAAAGTAGTACTGGTTAAATGTGATGAAAAGGTCAAAGAAAAATGTTATCTGTCGTTGATCTGGCCTCATTGGCTGCTAGTATATGGGATCCTCACGGAGTTGGATTAATTTCAGAATTGGATCGCGTGCACCGTAGAGGAACTAGATTTGTAAAACATTGTTGTGACAAACTTAGTAGCGTATCCAAATTATTAGAGAAGCTAGACTGGGAATCACTCACGGTGCGAAGGTTTAATTACAGATTAAATATCTAGCAAAAATTGGAAGGTAGTCTCTTTAGCAGTGATTTTGAGAATGTATTATTACCCCCATCGTACTACGGCAGGAGAGATGCAAATAAAATTAGAGAGATTAAGTGTAGAACAGATTGATTTAAGAAGTCATTTTTTCGACGAACAATAAGGGCATAGCATTGTCCGATCGCGGTAGGGTCATATTCGGGTGTTTAATTCTCCCCCTGCCATACACCCTAGCGGTCGCTTGCAGGGTACTAAAATATTTAAATATAAATCTCATATACATCATTTAAACCAAGACCCGGAGACGGATACTAGCGGAGCAGAATTTTAGAACTCCACTGTCTACCAACCGAACGAATACCTCGAGTTGCCATGGGACACTCATGCCTATATAATTCTTCCGTCCCAATGTCCATTTCACGGCTCGCATTCCGACCCAATGCCAACCTCTTTTGCGAGACATGTTAGTCTCTGGCAGGATGCAGGTAGCAGGATGCTGTGCGTCTTACGTAACGATCATAGCTCAACAAAGGCTGGTAAGGTTACGGCTAATGCCATAAGGCTGAAGTCTTTTATTCTATACCGACGAAGCGAATTTTGAGTTCTCCCGTCTCTATAATTATACTTCTGACTCTTCTAAATGCACTCCGTATCACAGTGCGCGCATTTTCTACGCTTCCGCCACGGGATGCAATAAAATGTCAAGCCGAGTGCGTGTATACAAGTATGCCGACAACTTTTTTTTCAACTGACAGTACCTCCGAGATTACATACGGAGACTGCAAAAAATCAAGAGCGTGCAGGCAATGCATACAATGTATCGATGAATCTTGTTCTCTAACCGACTTCTCGTACTCATCGCAATGCTTGCACTCCTCGTGGGACATTACGCAAACTCTCCGCGTACGATATCCAGACTCCACAAAGAAAACAATGCATTTGGAGTGTCTCTCAACACTGCCATAAAGAAGATCGAGTTTTCCCAACGCACGACTGAACACATGGACAATAGAACCGTTACGTAATTTTAATCTATCAGACTGAGTGAGACTCAGGTGCCATTTCGGTCTCCTTTTGATGAACGCATCCACTAGAAGGTGATCCATGGCAAAATCATTCATTTATAAGCGTAATCATATTTGTAGTAACATAGACTTTATCGTTAAAAAGTACTCCTGATCTGAAAATATCAACCGTGGAAACAAAAGATTCAATGCAGGACGTCTCGAGTCCCGAAATATTGCTAAAATAAAAAAGCATCACTACTATGCTTGTCCACTTAGTTTGGAAAATTGAGAAATTAAGCAACACATGTAAATTAAATGACATATTTTACCTTCGAGAAATGTTAGATCGCAACAGCGCATCAACTAATACCCACCACATAGATTTTACTCTATCGGTTTTCGGGACGTCTGCGATTCGGATATTACAGTGATGTCACCACCAAAAATCATAATGGTGTAGAGAAAAGTACATTGGTGTGTGAGGGGAAGGGTAGGGGAGGCGACTCCTTTAAACTAAAGGAGTCACCCCATTGCTGTTATTTCCATATGTATTAATGTATAAATTACTACTGGAAGACTTTGTTTGATCCCCTTTGAACTCGAACAACTCATCACTGTAGGTAAGGTATCTTTCAAAAAATACTGTTTAAAGGCTCCCAGGGAAACCTATCTTCGCATCATAAAAACTGGTATTTACTTAATTATGAACGGTATAAAATTAAATTTGCCGGAGAATGTCTAAAATGCTTCGCGATAAGGGTAGCAACAACACTATTACTTGCTGTATGATGACAAAGCATGAACACCACATTATTTATCTTTCTTAATTAAATGACAACGTAAGTAACGAGAATTTTAAATGTTGGTTATGTGCAGCAAACTTTACATTCGTGAGATATAATGATGATGACAACATCCCCGAGAAAGTTCGAGAATTTTTTATTATGATAGCGAACAATTGTTTGTGAATAAAAAGGTCGCAGGAACAGTCCATTACTTCTCTGTAAACCATAGATTTTACATCAAATGCCCTACGATGACAATTTTACGAGGCGATCAATGTACACACAGTCGGGCGCGCGCGCACACACACATATATACACATATACCTTTATACATGAGTATACTTATACTTCAGAATATAATCTGAACAGAATAAGACCCTCCTCATAACCTTCAG
Organism: Hetaerina titia; assembly: GCA_037158775.1. NCBI lineage: Eukaryota > Metazoa > Arthropoda > Insecta > Odonata > Calopterygidae > Hetaerina > Hetaerina titia. The sequence continues at coordinate 22,758,647 of CM073771.1, forward strand.
GAAATTAGGATGGAGTTCTATGCCTGACGCTCTCAAGCTATTGGCGTTCAATTACACAATTCAAAGATCTAATGTCACAATTCATACACTCCACTGAATTTTCATACTTTCTCCGTCGTTGGAGTAGACACGCGCTTTAACGGGGACGCTTACCGCAAAAATTAATTTATCACTTTCAGATGAAAGAAATTACTCCGTGGAAAGTTAGATTTAAACCACAAGTCTGAACACGAAAGACAACACCATTTAATTTCTATGATTAAACTTAAAAGCCTGGGTTCGCACTCACGCGGTGTTTGTGTAAGTATGCAGGAGAACTCGTAAAACTTTGAAGATTTAAAAAAAATACGGATACCGCCACCGTCGCGTCGGTCGGCTCACAGAATAAACACCACTATATTTTCGTCTTATAAAAGTTAAGTCTCAGCCTTGGTGGCAAATAATAAATGGAGAATACAATAGAAAAAGGAGACCATAAGCACAACGTATTGGATATTGGCACAACATAGATAAAACAAAAGTTTGATGGTAAAAAAAATTCGAAGGATTACCTAACCCAACGAAGACGCGTCACCTGAAAATTCCTTGTAACCTGATCTCAAATTTCAACGAGTTGGACATGAGAATCCATTTAGGTATGATATCCCGAACTTGACAGCCCGTTGCTAAGGGAGTTGCAAAGGAGGGAGGACAGGCGGCTAGGGATAAAAAGGGGGATAATTTGGAAGTGGATGGCAGTTGACACCGCAGATGCTGAAAGGCCACCAGTCTTCCAAATGGCAGCGGACCCATCCGTGAGGCAAATGGAGGTTGGCACTAGAATAACGGTCCATCCGCCGTCACTCTCCGAATTTACGAATACATTATCGTTGCAATGAGTAGTGTGAAATATCAACATAATCAATTCCTTCCGGTTATAACTTCAAAAGTGAATGTGTTTGGTTGCTTTATTGTGACTATGAACTATGTTACTTCCCAAGTATGTTCACCATGGAGAAAGATTCGCCTAGAAATAACGAGTGAACGGAAGGTGTCGGTTTGTCATTGCAAGCTAATTCAGACTCGCTTCTTCGTAAATAGGTAAGTTTTGTTTCTGTCGGTAATATTTTTTTAGTATTGGCTTACTTTTTGTTATTATTCGAATTTAATGCAGAAAGTGAGCCAGTAAAAGATAAAGATACTGCATTAGTTATTAAAAACCAATTTTTTGGCAAAGAAACATTTCACAGAGGCCTACTACAGCACGGATTTGACAAAGCTCATCAGAATATTAAGTCGTTCTACGCAACTGGCATCCGCTATTTGCGAGGTCGAAGTTACGCATAAAGTATGTTTATTATGTAAAGAAAACACCACTGACACTGTTTAATAAAGAGTACATAGAATAATATTCAAAGAGAAATATAGTTCCAGTCGCCATCAAACCGAAAGTATCTTTATGGTAATCATGAAGAAATTACACCTACTAGCTTCTACCAAAGGCAAATGCCCATACATTGAGCATATTTCGGTTAAATTTGGTTTAATATATAGGTGTATTGTGTTGTTGAGTAGCTGACTAACTCCTCAATGCTGACTATCCTCAAAATAAAACGAGTGTATCAAAGTAACATTGAATATATAGTGCCTTAGCAATTATAATATATTTCCTATCCAACTAAACAAACAAGAGCCATTTAGTTTTACATCAAATGAAAGCACAGGTTTTCTAAATTTCCAAAGTTTAATTTAAGGTATTAACTTTTCCAAGCTCCGAGTAGAAAGTGACATTTAATTTATCCTCTATAAAATTCTGTTTATATTAAAGTCAAATATTGGAAAGGAGACAAACTATGCAAATTTCACTTGAATAGAGATTTATTCACGACCCGGGTTTCAAACACTTAAGATGACATTAAGTGTTTGAAACCTGAGTCGTGAATAAATCTCTATTCAAGTGAAATTTGCATAGTTTGTCTCCTTTCCATCATGGATAAATTTCACAAGGTTAACCCTAATACCGTTCGGTTTGTTAAAGTCAAATATATTGACCGAAGAATTGAACATGCGCACGCTATCCGCGCGTTGAGTTTGGTCACTTTGGACCAAAAACACAATGGATTGAACATTTCCAAGGCCATATTGGAGCAGTTTAAGCGGATCAAGTCAGATTTTATGCATCTTTTCGTATCTGTCGATGAAACTTGGATCAAAACTAAACTCTTGAGACGAAAGCGCCGTCAAAACAGAGGACTGCAACGGATTAACTTGTTCCGAAAAAGTCGAGGACGGGTCCATCGGCCGGAAATGTGATGGCGACTGTTTTTCGGGATAGGCACAGCATTGTGTTAATCCAGTATCTTCCAAAGGGTAAAACGACCGGAGAGTATTATGCATCATTATTTGAAAAACCGAAGACAAAAATTGTAAAAAAAAACGATCGCATTTGAAAAAGATGACAGTGCTTTTCCATCAAGACAACTTACCTGCCTACACTTCGGCGGTCACCATGGCTAAAATTCACGAGTTGCACTTCGAATTGGTTGACCACTAACCGTATTCACCAGATCTGGTCCCCAGCGACTTATTCATGTTTCCAAAGCTTAAAGTTTCGCTTTGACGACAACGATTTTGATTTTGTTAAGAGGTTATATTATACGTAAACGCCTATTTTGCGAAGAGAGATGTCAAATACTATTTGGAAGCATTAAAAAAGAGCGTCGCTGGAAAAAGTGTATCGACGAAAAAGGAGACTATGTTAAAAACATAAAAATGAATTTTGAGAAAAATGTAATATTGACTTGTAAGGTCGGAAACTTTTCAGACTACCGTCGTATTTGTAATTAAACTGATAAAGAGAACAATTACACGTCTCCAAAAAACGAAACAATAAAAAGTATACATTATACGAGGACAAATATAAATTGAATAGATAGGTGTGGAATATATAGAATATGGAAAGTATAAGAAATACATTTCACATCGATTTTCGCCCATTATATAATGGGCGAACTGAATATGATTCAACATGTAATCCTGCCGCTGACGCCATGCTGGAGTGAAATAAACGAAACGTCTACCATATATGGAGGGCAAATCAAGCTAGAAAAGTAAGATAAAAATAAAATTTGTAACAATAAAGTATGGAACTATAAAGTTTTATGATCACTCTTTGTTAAACAGCCCCAGGACTGTCATTTGAAAAACAATTTTAGATCAATATTACCGTGCATGATTACTCTATATCCGATGCTACATAAAAAAATAAAACTTAAAATAAAAATATAATATAAACAAATGTAATCACACTCAAAAAGCTAAAAAATTAATTACATAATAGCATTTTGAATTCAACTGCACAATAAAATATCATCAATAAGAAATTTTCCTCAAAATTAAGGTGATTTTTATACGATAAAATAGATTTTTACGAACATTATACAATTGCGAGTATATTCCAGTAGGACAATATACTACTTTACTTCCAATATATTATTAACTTTTTAATGTTCGTTCCCTTCATGACTCAAATGGATGAGGTAGAAGTATTGTACTCAATAAATGATATACTTGAGTGATAGTTCATATGGAGGTTTGATTCAATAGCCATAACCTCATTGAAACAATCTTGCAACTTGTGGGAAAAAACTTCATTCTAGCTTCTTCCTACTGCACGAATCCTTTTCTGGCACTTTCGGCCACCTTTTCTTCTTCTATCTGTCCATATTTCGTTCCGTCGTGCCGCCTTTCTTTCTTTCCTTTGCGTCTATACTAAGAGAATTTATCATTCCTTCATTCTAGTTGATGCTTCTCCCGCTACGGCAATTCTTCTCCTAAGACATTCACAACTGCACAAATGTCAACATTTATATTTCTCATTATTATTACTCCTTTCGTTTCAGATCCATCCCATTCCTTAACTGCCCTAACATCCAACATCTAATACGGTCCCGTAATTCACCTAGCTAATGGATACAATTCTTTGGCTTACTTTTTATCTAAAACTATATCATTTACGGATGAATTAATAAGCTCCTGGCTTACTAAATGCCCAAAGTTCTTTCTATGTCTCTCTGACCATCTCCTCAGGGTACATCTATCTTCCTGGCTTCTTACGTCTTCCTTCCATGAATCGCTACCAATCTAGATTAGGCATTCACCAACTTTACCTGTACAGTCGTGTACGAGACTAGAATAAGACACTTATTACCAATTCTTGTTTTATCTTTCCCGACACTTTCATTTACTTTGCCTTTAACTCCCGAATCCTTCACGAATCAGACAAAAACATTTTGCTCATAATCGATCTACCATTTAAGACATATTTTGGATGGACATTGATGGACCCCTGCGATTCTTAGCCCTACCAAAGAAAAAACCTGACCCCACTCTGCAATAAACCCTTCTTCAATTCTCATACTTGACATCCCTTACAATTAATGTTGTCATTAAGCGTTTCCATTTCCCACTCATATTCAAATATATTTCCTTAAGTAGTCGTTTTCCTTGTTTTCAAACCTGTTTTAAGAATCTTAGTACTACATACCCTGCGTACGAAAACGAACTTATGATGCATAAAACCTAGACTGTCCTAAAAATATTGCTATTCGAGATAGTAACATCGACCCAACAAAGTATTCTTGTAAAATTTTTCAAAAAATTACTTAAGAGCATTTAACATTTTTTATTTATTCCTAAACTGTGGAGTAAATCGGCCATGGTAATACCTATTCCAAATGTACGATATTTTCTTTCAGTTACGTAAACATAAGCGATCCTATCTCACAATCTATTCCTGAATCTATAACGCTGTCCACATCACATTCATTACTCGTATCTAAGATGATCTGCTTAATCCTTTAGCTTCAAAATTTTATTTAAGTTCTCCTTATCTTCCTCTTTATCTTCTGATTCAATTAACATATCGATTCCTTGTCCTGTCTCAGAGTGTTTACCGGTTTTCCTTTGTAGCCTTATCACGATAATTCGACCTTTTTGTACATTCTAAATCTTCTTTCATGTCACCATAGTTTACCCATACCCTTGCATGGTTTTCTACTAAGTTCGTGCATTAGTTTTTCGCCTCAGTATAGCATTTTATCTTGAGCATATCTTCCTTCTAAATATATGTTGACGTTCTTTCACTTCCTTCTCTCTCCCACTTCCATAAACATTTCTTCTGCAGTCCACTGCTTCTTAATTCATCTCGTATTTAAGGTTCCCATGCAGTTAGCCTGAACGTAGGTAGAAAACATGAAAATGGGAGCCGAGTTCAGTGAACAGAATAGAATGGTCATTAGGAAAGCAAAAGGAATTAGGCATATCTAATGAAACTTTGCCAGTGTCAACGACATTAAGATACGTATTTAATGGATCATATTTAATGAAATGTGGTTCAGTGCTAGCAATAGTTCATTTAAAACCAATCAGATAGCATCGAAAGGAAAATTTTAAAAGGAATTCAATATTAATGAGAAGACGATCCTCGTTAAAAATTCAAAAAACCTTAATGTAAAGAAAACATTTTCTGTATTAGTAGTCAATTGCCGAAGCCTAAAAAACAAAGGGGCGGAATAGCATCACCTTATTCAAAGCACAGACGCAGACATAATTATTGGGCCAGAAAGCCGGTTGTCCAATGATATCACCGAGTGTGAAATTTTCCCAAAATCCTTCTCCATTTACGGAAATGACACAACAAATAGAATCCTGAGTGGTGTCTTTATTGCATTTAAAAATTCTTGCGTCAGTAGGACGCTCTCTCTAATTTTACTAGCATGATCTCTCCTACCGTAGTACGATGAGGATAATAATAAATTTTCAACATCACTGCTAAAGAGACCTTACAATTTGTGAAAGAGCTTCAATCTGTAATTTAACCATCCCTTCCAGGTGATTCCCAGCCCAACTGCTTTAATATATTGGATATGTTACTAAGTTTATCAGAACAACGCTTTACAAATCTACCTCCTCTACGCTGCACGCGATCCAAGTCGGCGATTAATCCAACTTCGTGAGGATGGCATATACTCGTACTTGCAGCATATTCTAAATGAGGTCTCACTAACGATAACATTTCCCTCGGACCTTTCAATCACATTTAAGCAGTACTATTCTAATAAATCCTAATTTTTTGTTATTTTCCCACATACATATTCCCCGTATGTGTTTCACCTAGGGTAACGCCTAGGCATTTAATTGAGTCTGCACATTCCGTTTCGGTGTTCCCAATACAGTGGGCATTCGGGTGGGAATGACTCTTTTTCCAAAAAATTATGACTACGCACTTTTTAACGTTTAATTCTAATTGCTAAGTGTCGCACCAGCTTTGTATAGCATTGAAGTCATCTGACAAAGCTACTGTATCCTCAAGATCACGGATATCACGGTAGACCACTGCTTCGTCGGGAAATAAACGTATCAGACTAGTGACTACGAAGTCAATTTCGTGAACGTAAAGTAGGAATTAAAGAGATCCGATGAACCTTCCCTGGAGAACACCTGAAGTAACTTTTACTTCATTCGACCTAACTTCATCATGAATACTGTTTGTACCCGAACATTCAAACAGTCATTAATCCATTCCAGGATATTTTTATGTACGCCATGTGGTTCTTTGTCGAAGGCTTTCTTAAAATCTAGAAAAATCGCGTCCACTGAAACATAGCTCTCTCCCGCAATAAGAATATCATGAGCAAAAGGCGCAAGTTGTGTCTCGCAGGATGTACCTTTTCGAGAACCGTGCTGATTTTTCATTAATAACTTCCGATATTGAGGCATCTCACGATCGAACCAGCAACTATATGTTCCATAACCTTGCACGAACTGAATGTGAGGGAAATATAGTAGGTCTGTAATTACTCGGTTCCTCCTTGTGTCCGATTTTAAATATTGGTGTTACGTTAGCCGTTTTCGAATAATTGGGAACCCTGTGATCTACCAGCGATTTCTTAAATATTATTTCTCGATACGGCGAAATTTCTGAAGCTAGATCCTTAAATATACGAACAGGTCGGGGATTTATCATGCTTAATATTTTTCAGTAAACGTTCTATTCCATTATATGAGATTTCAAGTTTGGACATCGGTTGACCGGCACGATTTCATAAGCTATCGGGGGTATTCTGTGAGATATTATTGATGATGCTTTGAAAGAAATAATTTAATAAGTTAGTCTTTTCCAAACTGCTTGCTTTCTTTCCCCTTTACCATTTTTGAGTGAATTAATAGTTGACTTATTTTTCTGAACTACTGACGTATGACCAAAATGCTTTTGGATTTTCTCTTAAAATTTTTCGCTAACCTATTCCTTTTGAATTCGCTTATCGCTTTCCGAAATTCCTTCTTAGTATTTGCTATAGATATCTTGTAATCATAAGTGATCTCAATCCTTTTGTCGCTAGAGATATCATCCATAATATTTTTCATTTTGGTGTGACATAGCTTTTGACGTCGCAATGCCCTTTTAACATCCACGTTGTACCATAGAGCTTCCGTGTTATCTCTTATAAATATCTCGGGAGTGAACTTGTTGACTGCTGGGCACGTGATCTCAAGGAAGTGATTCCACGTATCCTCAGTAACTCGGTGATTGCTATCTTTCTTCAAACCAGCAAATTGACGATGACGACGACCATGAAAGTTATAGACGACGATTCAACTGGTCGACGAGAGAGGCGTGTAAAGGTCATTGATTGGTTTAAAATGGAAGAAGATACACGTAACCTTGAACGAAATCGAGTTGATGCTACACATTAAGTAGAATTATTGAGTCAATCAATGTCTTACATTTGATTTGACCCTGCCTTGAGTCTCCGTGTGGCAGCTGCCCAAATGTGCGAGCAAGAAGAGAAAATATATTGCGAGAAGTCCACCTCGCAGTTTTACGAGCACATGTTAAATAATTTACAATCGACCAGGGCGCATTTCGCGAGAAAAGGCTCCTGATGCCGTCTCGTGGATAGCGTGCCCACGCCATGTTTGCATCCCTGGCATAGGTTGCACAGAAGGACGTGAACGGGAATGAATAAGCAAAGCCTTGAATGCGGAGTATAATTTTATATGGCTCAGAAACTTGGTCACTGCGGGAGGACGATAAAGGTAAATACAATGTGACCTTCGAGACGTGGGTGTAGCGAAGAATGGAAAAGGTTAAAAGAACGGAAAGGAAAAACTTAACTATGGAGCCTTATGTCCGGTAGAAGGGGAGGAGAAATGCAAACTGGAACTGGAAAAAATTCAAAAATAGATGATGCATGCGTGATCTCTCCTACCGTAGTAAGATGGGAGTAAAAATAAAAATTAAGAATTTTCTGTTCAGCTATACGAGTATAAGAAGTGTATCAGAGTTACATTTACGAGGAGTGGCTGGGGTGATTCCATATTATTCACAGGGTTTATCAGAAACATACCTTTGGCCAATGGATTCCTGTTAATAATAATATTAGTTTAACAGAGACTGAACGAATTTGTTACATTTTTTACAATGTTGCATTTTACATTTACGGACGCAGCAACGCCGAGCGGGAGACGCAACAACGATGAATGTGAGACAAAGTACAGAATCATGAAAATAAAATCAACTGAACGATGAGATAAAAAAAACCTATTACTAAACAACGCCCTTGTGTTATCACGATATGAATTTGATTGTAGATACTAAAATATCTACTTCAAGATAATAATGCGGAGATTGAAGTGTTGTCGATATGAGAAAGCTGACACTAAAAAAACACAATGGCGCTGCATTAGCCACCTTGAAAGTAACACATGATTTAGTGAAATAAATACGATTTTAAAACTATTTGGTTAGGAAAACAACGGTTTCGGGCTTTGCTTTGTGGAATTCCTTCATGGTGATGGTAGAGAAAGAAACTCCGCACCTCCACATAAAAACCCACCACTTCATGCGACCACGGTTTCGTTGATGCGCAGAATCGAAACTACGGTCGTGTGAAGCAATAAATCTCCATGTGGGAGCGCAAAATCTCCCCCTCTACCCTCTTCATCGGGTAGGATTTCGTTGGTCGGCCAAATTGTATCTTAACTGAATATGCACCAACAGGAAAAAAATTGCAATTGCTACGCACCCAACATTATTGTTAATGACACTGCCAAAAAGTGCCAAGGAGACCAGAATGTATGCGAACAATGCTCCGGAAACCATGATTCCAGGAAAGGCGACTCTTTAGAAAAAACGCCCTGCTGCATGAATTGCAAGAAAGGAGGCGTCAAAGATTGTAGCCACAAAGCTAGTGAAAAGAAATGCCCTTGCCTAGGTACTAGAACGACTCGTAGAGCTAATCGATTATGGGGACTAAAAACCACATCATAAAAATAGGGCAAATCTATCAACGAGCAAAGGTCAATACTAATGAATTGAGAACCGTATGTGTGCAGCAAGTAATGAAAGCAAATGGAAGATTCCGGGATTTGCAGTACAAACGCGCATGACACCAGCAAATGCCAAGGAAAAATTCTTTTCAAGTATCATGGTCTTTAACAAAAGTTATGATTTCTTGAGTTTTGAGCACTGTACAACAAACCACTTCATACCCGCGGAAATTCGGGCTGATAGGAAACCACTGATACTGATTTCCGGATATACGTGTATGCCAACATCGGAGGACATCGAAGAGTACATTCCAGAATTAAAGAGCCTGATACAGAAAGTCAAAAATAAAAGGAACTAGTCGCAATAGACTAACGCAAAGACTAAACTATGTTTCAGCAAGGAAACCAATGACCAAGGCAGGGCATTTGAAGACTTAATAACATCAGAAGATTTGAATATATTAAACGAACCGGGGAAACCGTACACATTTAGTTCGGCAATGGGCTGCTCATACATAAACCTAACCATATGTAACTCGGCATTAATGTTAGACGTGTAAAGATGGGATGGTTCATGCCGAACCAGCGATCGCAGATTAATCTCATACCAGATTGGCACGACTACAGAAAACGACAAATGTCATCAAGGAAAATTAAACATCGGTGCAGCAAACTGGAGCAAATTTATGGAGAGATTATTACAGAGCACTTGGTAGAAATGTGAACTGTTGCCATGGGATCCAAGCAATAACAACATTGATACTCGAGTGAGATCACTTACGGAGGCGCAGCAAGGTTCCGCTCTAGCCTCGATCCCTCTGACCAGAACACGACGAAACGAAACAGTGTGTTGGAATGAGAAACTTCACAGGCTAAGATAAACTGTAGAAATATACGGATAAACTATCAGAAAAGTATTAGCCACGAAGAACGTACCATCAACAAAAGAAGATACTTCGAGTCAAAGGAGAACTATCAAAAACAAGTGTAAAAAAGCAAGGAAAAATCCTGGGAGAAATTCTCGAGGTCAAATATTGAGGAAAACCTCTGGGGGTTAATATACAAAATGGCCAGAGAAAAATTTTAAATCCCACCAACATACTCGGCTAAGACCAAAGCCAAAGGGGATTTCTATTCGTGAACGAAACCATTTCCAACATCATCAAAGCACTAGTACCAGATGACACAGCATAAAGTGAAACTGGAGAACAGAGAGCATTAGGAGTGAGACTAACCTCCCTTGCCTGCAAAGTACGGAAATAGACATCACCGATGAGGAAGTTAGAACCGCGATCAAATAGATGAAAATGAGAAAGGTCCCAGGAATGATGGAATAAACGCTGAATTGATCAAAGCAGCCGAGCTTGTTATCCTCAGCAACTTAACTAGATTGCTACAGGACTGCTACAGAATCAAATACTTTCCTGTAGCATGGAAAGAGGGTGTGCAACGCACCATCTTGAAATGGAGCAGGAACAGGAAGTTTATAAGGGCGCATTTTCCGAAGAAATGGAAACAGGAATGGGAAACATTATAAAAGGGGAAAACAGCCAGACGATTCCCATCTAGCGTGAATGAAAGAATAAAGATCAACTTTAAAACTTACAAATAAATTACGAAAATCTGAACAGAACACGAGGATTTTAAATCATACCCCAAGAAAATAAGGAAGACAGGGAGGGGACGTGTGAATGTCAAAGAATGAAGAGGACACGGGAATACACAAGAGCCCTTTAATAATCCAATTTATGCCGAGGAAAGACGCGAACTGGAAGCTACCCTTGGATATTTGCATAACGTCCAACAAATGGGGAAATATCTACACGAGGAAGCGATTAGGAAAATATTTTATAGACTTATCAACAAAAGATAGAGTGGGTACAGGGAGAACGACAGAAAAAAAGGGTATGTAACTCATCTTTTTTGTAAAAAATTAACAAAATTGTATTGGGGGTTTAAAAATAAGGTACCCCGAAACATTGAAACAATAAATTTCCCGATTCTAATCGAGCGCGCCAAATTATTATTAGGAGCAGCAGTAGAGGTGGGAGTTGAAGCGCTCCCGGAGCAAATGCGTGAGGGAGAGCAAAGGCGTTAAGGGGAAGTGAATGCGAGAGAGAGTGAGAGATTGGGAAAGTAAGGCGCATAATATTTACATGCATATGCATACCCCTCACGCCGTCCTCGCGCCACGCAGGCAAAGCCAAAAAAGTCTGATTTTAGTTATTCGGTGAAACTCATCTCCCACAAATTTATTCCACAATTTCCTTTCCTTCCATGCTTCCTCCGCTCCATACGTTCATCATGCGTCTATGTTTATGAGGCTTCTAATATTCTTCATCTTGTCATCCGTTCATTCGACTGTTTCGTCGTTTAAACTTGCCATGCAATCATATCTCCATTTTTTCATCATCAAACACAACTACTTACATTTTGGCCAAATTTACTGAGATTTCATGCATAATTGCGTATGATGGAGAAAGAAATTTAAGCGTGGCGTGTGCAAAGGATTTGCTAGTGTGGTTTTTACCGCTTTAGCCAAACCAAAGCGTGCTCTTGCCCCACCTACGGCCGATCGCCTATTATTTCCTTGCAGTAATGACGAACTGGAACAAATCTTAACAGTTACTTCTTTTAAAGTGTTCGAAACGATTTTCAGGAGATTAATACAGTCCAAAGCGTTGGAAGCAGAGAAGGCATACGATGTAGGAGCTAAGAGGAAACGGACCGAATAAAGAGTTTTTTTCGAGACATAAATCCACTTAAATGAGTTAACCGAAATGATACATACGAACATATGATCCCTTCTATTGGGGTAGGGTGAGGTGCGTTTATTGCATTAAAAATGACTGGTACACTGTGAAAAGTATACCATAAAAATATTTAAGCGCAAAACATAATAAATGTGTACACTGAGGTGGGCATAACCAAGATATTAGCATTTCAAGACTAAGTTGACAGCATAAAAATTTCTACATACATAGTGTTTCAATGCTTAAGGGGTTACCGATCATCAAAAAAACGTCTGAAATATTACACTACAGTTAATCGGAATAGATTCCATTTAAGTCGTTCCAAGAGAAGTTACCACTTCGTTTTGAAGGTTTACATTTATTTTAAGATGAAAATTAATCTGGTCGTTAGGAAATGAGTCGTTAACGTGCATCAAGGATGTCAATTAAATGTAAAAGTTGAAGTCTCGGGTGATTTAAAATTTTGAGGACTCTGATCGCAATGAATTTGTTAATGAATGCTGCTGCAGCACTGCGAATTACTGTAAATCGATGTAAGAGTACAGAGTGTATTTACAGAAACAATTAATTCGGTAGCGACACAATCAGTTAATTTGAATTAGGTTAAAAACGCTCTTCCAAGCAGAGGGTTTAAAATTATTCCCTTCTCTTAAGGTTATCGCAATGCCAACTCGTGGTCATTAAATCGATACTCGAGACAAGATTCGAATCTTCGACCTTCTGGTTCCATGAATGACGCGTTATCCGACTAACCGTCCGGGGTCAGCTTCGCTTTCAAAACCAGCATTGGTCTTGAATCCGTAAAGTGGACTTGGGCCACATTACTTGCGTGCCCTCACCTCGCCCGCCTAGTCAATTTCGTTTCTTGTCCCCACCGGTTCGAATGTCGACAGCTAAGTTACGAGCGTTAAAAGTAAGCAAGACTCACAAACCTTGATGGACGGAATATTTATAGTGACGATAGGAATGAAGGCTTACCTTTCCCCAGCTTGGCTTCAGTCTGACTACGTTGTCCGCATCCGCCAGGGCTTCTTGGAGTCGGTTCAACCGGTAGAAGGCATGCGACCGATTGCTTAGAAGCAGGTGGTTGTTGGGAGCTGAAAAGGATGGAGAGAGGAGATCATAATCAACCATCCGGCAAAGATATTTTCCACTACGAAGAAATAATTCAAACAAATGTAAAAAATTTAAAACCAGTTTATAAATAGATAAATCATGGTAAATTAATGAGGGGCTATTATTTTTACACAAAGACCACCGGTATTATTTTTTTAATCGGCAAAATTGGCAGCCTTTAGTTATGAATCGCCATTTGACCACCCAAAGGATAAACTTTCACTTACTAAAAGAAAAGTCTTGTTTCTTGGCTTATTTTAAAGTTAAATATATGTTGAGAATTGGCGTGTACCTACACCTTGGACTTGCACTGACCTTGGCAAAAGACTTTTATGCTGAAAACTGTTCTTATTTCCATCATTTTATTAAAAGTGTTTTAGCATGGGACTTATCAACACGATAAAAGGTAAAACAATCAATTACTTAGGATAGGTTTCCCCAACTTCATTACGTTTTCACCGTGAGGTCGATATTAATATTCGCATAAAACTCGCCACCACTTAAACACTGTATTCGTTCATTGTTAAAATAATCATATTCGTCATCTATTCCATAAACAATTATTGCCGGGCACTTACTCTGATTAAAAAAATATAAATAATATATATTGTCGCAGTGGTCCAGTGGGTAGAGCGAACCGGAGGGTTCCGGGTTCGATTCCCGGGTAAGGCACTCTGGGCACCTGCAGCTCCACCAAAGCTAGTTGATTTTTCGGGTACCAGATCTTCCTGGGAAACCATAACCGGCACAGGGCCGGAACTGGCCCCCTACCCTGTGTGAATATTCGCACGCCGTCGGGCTTGGTACATGGATGAGCTCTACCATCACCTACAAAACCGACCTTCGGGTTGATTACTGTGTTTATGGTTAAAATTTATGTATATATATAAATATATATTATATATATAATATATATATATATATGTATATATATATATTATATATATATAAATATATATATATAAATATATATATGTATATATATATATATATAAATATATATTTACACATTTCTATACATAGTCTTGTGTTAGTCTCCTCAAGAGATTTTTTTTCAGTTTACCACAAAACTTCGCGTAACGTTGCCTGATCGTCGATTACATTTTTTTCGTGACACGGTCGGCGCGCAAAGGGCGCGGGAAATTTAATTGCATTACTTTTGGAACGCATACTGTACATCATAACTACTACACTTAATTCTTATTTTTCGATGCGTGCTCAAAACATAAAATTTTTTAATGTGCTCCTGTCTCCTACAGTAAAACGTTTCACTCTCATGCTCCATTGTCACTATTACAACTAATTTCGTTTCCAATTTATACACGTACTTAACTCAAGTTGACTCGAACCTGTTCACGCAAAAAACACTTTTAACTATAGTTATCCATCTACCCCAAAGTATCACGAAGTTGTCCACATCGTGTACCTTTCCATTTCACATTTCACGAGCCAAATGTCTATCCTTTCCCTGTACATCGTACGTGAATTCTAAATTCCGCGTAACCAACATTTTCATTTCTCAGTTCGAACAGTTATGGCCCTCTCCCGCTCATTCTTTACCACAACTGCAGTTTCACTGTGGGAAGATTTTGATTGACGACGGCCGCGGAAGTCTTGCTTACCTCGCTGCCGGGCACGACACCCGCCCCCGTGGGAGGAAAAGCAATGGATATGGCAGCTGCCATATCCATTGCTCTCTTGCGTCCATCATAATAACACGGGAATATAATTGAAAAGGTTTCCCTTTCCTCAATATAATTTTAAAGAGATGTCATCAGTTTATGAGATCAGGCCGCTTTTGCAGACGTTGAGTGGAATGCCTCTCATCTGACGCCTGATCTCCTATCTATCAGATATGGAGGTTTACCAACAGGCTATAAGTATCATGTTTCAGAACAACAATGAAATGTCCAGGACATCGACGGTGCAGCCCAAGGGATGGAAAAAAAAACAGTATTTGGCCTTTTAGGAACCAGAATATTTTTCCATTCGTTCCAATATGACATATGTCTCGCTTCAGTACAGTTGATTATAATGTATTCAAAACCTTTACTTATACTCATGAGAATTATTTCATCTTACCATGAGAATTATTATCATATAATAAACGAACCACAACGCAAAAGTGTTCCCGTCCAATATCAAAAGTGGGAGTTAATAACTCGTTTTCCAAAACGGGACGGTACATTACAGCATCATTATTGACATCCGTAGTTTTCCACTGAAGTCGTATTTCATGGTAAACACCCACTCCTCTGCACGATAATAATTTACTTAAGGAAATGAAAGAAAGAGGAGCTTCCACTGCGCGGAGAACATATTAAGGCCCCACAATGGAAAACAAACGTTTAGTCATTCGGACACACGACAGCCGTTCCGGTGTTTTGATGTCATTATCGATGGTAAAACACGAGGTACGGACACTCGATAATAATGCTTCAACACCGGAAAATGAGACGTGTGAACCGATATAAAATCATGTGATTCTGAGAGCATTTTTCAATAATGGAAATGTCGAGCAATTGAGATAAGTAAAAAGCAAGTGAAACCAATTTGAAGAATACAATAGAATGTCTGAAAAATAAAATTCAAGTAGTTAGGGACCGTGATTATTCGATGGCTTAGCGAGTGAACGCGTGAGGTGGTACTTTCAAGGGACGTCTCAGTTTACATCTACGATCTGGATCTTGAAAACTTTGCAAGGCTTCAGTAAGCCATTACATTTGACTGTATCTATGGACCCTACCCTACCTCCGAGGTTATACCTCGGAGCCTGTGAAATTATTAGGACGAGAAAAGGAAAAAAATGGCGGATTTTATAACCGAATTCAAGGCGAACATTGTCAATTTACAAATGTTAAATCATATTAAGGCGCCAGAGAAGGTATTTATAACATTCTTCGAGGTATATTTACGTGAATGTCCATTAATTGGATGTAAAGGTCAATAAAAAGGGATATATAATTACAGCTTGAGCTTGATAACCACCAACCACAGTTATCAACCCAAAGGTCGATTTCATAGGTGAGGGTAAAGCTTCCCCTATTGCTAAGCCCAACGGCGTGTAAAATTCATCAATCAGGGCATGGAGGCCGGCGCTTTTCTATGTGTCGCCAACGGTTTCCCAGGAAGAATTGGTATCAGAAAAAAATCATTCAGTTTGGTTGAAGCCGAGAGTTCCCTGAGGCGTGCCCGGTAATCGATCTCGGTAAACCAGCTCTATCCACAGGAATATTAAAACCCATTAGGTTTGATACGACATAAAAAATCAAATAATTATTTATAAACTGAATTAGATTGTAATTTGCACTCACAAAAATTATTCCTTGTGGGATTCATTAAACTTTCCCATCAATTCCGAAAGGATTAAGTACTATAAACCCACTCAAGTATAATCGGCTGAACCACGCGATTTCTCAACAAGAACTTTGTTTTGATGAAAGAAGACGCTTTGCTTCTCCACATTGAGAGTTGTATTACAACCTAGGTTCCATTACAGCGTAACACCTTCAGGTGTCTTCTTACATCCTGAAGGATTTCCACCATGTTATGCCTGAATTTGTGTTAAAGCTTTGTTTTCATTACGCAAAAATGTTATGCACACATCAATCCACAGCCGGTGGGCCAATGGTGAAAGCTTATTTCTACAATCTTCCACTGAAAATGTCACCCTGACAAAACTCTAACTCCCGAGAATTTAATATGCAAAAATAAAAACTTCCATTGGAAAAAACCCCAAATGATCCACTTAAAACTAATATTTTCTCCTATTGGAGCGGTCATGCCAACCAATTTGGGGTTAGAAGTTGAATCCGAAGATACGGGCAACTGAACGGTCACCAATAATTTAAAAAGGCACGGCTGGATGGAACCAAACCAAACGAATGGAAATCGAAAAGCTCAAAGCTCCTATCAGGAGCGGGGCTTCGGAGAGCTTCCTATTCGGAAAATCATACGACGAAGCGGAAGGCAGAAAAAGAG
Source organism: Hetaerina titia (assembly GCA_037158775.1). NCBI lineage: Eukaryota > Metazoa > Arthropoda > Insecta > Odonata > Calopterygidae > Hetaerina > Hetaerina titia. The sequence continues at coordinate 22,775,809 of CM073771.1, forward strand.
GCGAGGGGAAGGAATGTCATAGATATTCTAGAGACATACGGCTTATAAATCACAAGTGTGGGTGGAAAGTTACTCCCATTTCTCCCCCCTTTCCCCGCGGTTATGTAACGGATGCGCGTGCTTACTGTTAACAAGTGTGTCGAAAGCTAAGGTCATAAGCACCTCATGGAGGGGGGAGAAGGACATGCGCGAGACACGAAACATTCACTCGAATCCGGCGCTTTACGAAGCGATCCGTGAACTGGTGCCGCACTATTCTCAAGATGGCGAGCAGCGTGCTCGGGTGAGACTTTTGAGGACGATCCCTTCTATCAAAGGCGAACAGTAGTCAAACCCGTTCTGAGTTTTGGAAGGCTATTAGATACATGGTCTAAGAAAGCGATAAACCGTCGCCGGCGAAATGAATGAATACAGGTCTCCAAATTAAGAACATCTTCAGTAGGTTGCCCATAATCCACAAATCAAAAGTCTTTCAATCCAAAAAGGGACGAATAAAATTAATGGAGACTCAATGAAAGGAGGTTGACTTCGAGGAAGCGATAGATAACCTTGACGAAAACACAAAACTTTCCACAATATTAAAAATACCACATCTTTTCCCACAGTCGTCCTCGGGGGTATATGCCTAGGCTACTGGGTGGGGAAAGCACGTTTGCTCATTACTATCGAGCTTACGGTCAACTAAAAATGTGGAATGGAAGGAATATTCTTTGTTTACTGCTGAAATGTAATTATTTATTACATCAAAAGTGGATGCCGCCACAAAACTGGCGTCGAGCACAATATTACATTTCTGCGAAAACCAGAATTTCTTTCTTCGATTACAACGTGGAAACATTTAAAACGTTAAGAATTACCATATTGACAGTACAAGGTTGGTGTCTTTATTAAGAGGGAACTCTTTTTAAGTTGTAACTTAGCGCCATGATTTTCTGTGTTTGGCTTGTAAGCTCATATTTTTATCCCTCTAAGTGTTTGAACATAGTTCAGATATATTTTAAGAAATTCTTTCACCTGAAAAGAGGTCTTCATGCCCGAGAGGAAGGGATTCATACCATTCTCCAGATTGCTTTAAGCATTAGGTCTGCGAGAAAAATTGGGCAATCATACTTCGAACAAGGCACCTTCAGAAAAACAGCATTATTCCAGATTCTTAATCAAGGAAAATGTTAAGACCCATGTTTCCGGAAGGCTCTTCAATATAGATATTACTTGGAAAATCGAAAAATTGAAACCCCGGCTAACTTTATTTACCCACCAGTTTTTTTTCAGACGGAAATTAGACATGAAAAGACACCTTGAATGGCTTGAAGGTTATGGAGCTATATACCTACTCATGCACACGTTCTCGAGACTTCCGACTACATCGTCGATTGCAAAATTGCTCCCTTAATTAATGACTCCTCCGAGTTCTTCGATGATAACGCTTGGGTGACCGACAATCACTAGCACTTGCTGTGTAGTTTGGAATAATTCCGAACATTATAATTTTATCATGCAATGCTAAAAACTAATTAAGTGAGTCATTTGCATGGATGAGACATTGTTTAAGGATTTTCTGGAAGTTATCATGGCGTAGGGGAATTATTGATCACGGAAGACAGAAAGCTACCGTCACACAATCTTTGCATTTTTGATAGAATCAAGTTTTTAAGGGATAATCACCAAAAGCGAAATTTTAATGCGGTTTAAATTATATAAATGTTACAGGAGATGCAATGACTAATGAAGAACACCGTGGGATTTCCAAAAAATCCTTCGGATTCATTAAACCAATGGTGAAGAGAAAATACCATCAAAACAAAATGGCGACGCACATTCTGCCGAAATTGCTTTCTTGTCTAATGTCGCTCGGTGCTGACTACTTGATGATAGTGAGCTTGGATTTTGTCATTAGAAAATAGTGTTAACCAGGAAACATTATTTTGAAAGTAATAAAGAGAGTTCTCACCTATTCTACTTCTGCTAACGAGTTTTACGCTCTCCAATGATAAACCAATAACCTAAAAGTTCACGAATGAATTTGGAATCTATAGTTTATTTGAACTATTTACTGGAAATTGGCATTTGAAATGGATATAAGTCAACCACTCCACTTAACAACATTTACGTATGGATTAAAGCTAATATTCAATTTTATTTAATGCTAATGGAATTTTTAGTAAGTACAAAAGAGAAATGGATTCAGGCATATGTAATTAAAGATACGCGTGATTAATAAATAAACAAGAGAGCTTGATAAGGGGAACGGGTTGGTGCTTTAGATAGCATGATAGATTTCCACCCTAGTTCTAATCCCGATAATGGTGGAATTTGTCAATGGTGGTACGAGTATCTCGGAGCCTATTCAGGTGCCAAGTGGAGCAGGCCGTCCATCATACAAGAAGTTTAACTGTTTACCTCTGGGCGCCTATCGTCAAAAGTTGGCTAACTCCGATACCAGATTTCCTAACTCTACCAAATTACCCACCTATCCCTACGGGCGTAAATGACCTTAACGGTACGTCGCCTCACCTAATAACAACTACTACTAGAGATTGGTAATAATCAATTTCAGTGAATTAAACGGTTTCGATTGTCTTAAGTTTTTTGCCCGATAAAACTTGTGCAGCATATTTATCCTATTTAATTAAAAAATTGTCTATTTCCTTCACAATAGTCTGTCACTTAAACCTTTCACGTGCAAACACGATGGCCATCAGAAAAAATTGCTCGATGCATTTACCAACATAGTCAAGACACCATAATATTTCGGGGAGAAAATCGTTACGAACTAAAGATCATAACTCCAAGTCTGCCACGAAGGTGCTCAATCGTTTTCCTTCTCGTGAGTCTGGCCTTTTAGTGGTCGACCACACGTGCCCCGGCGCACGTAACCTATGTATCTCCGACACTGCGCGCGCCGATACGCCTCGTCTATTCGCGCTCATCCCTGCTCCGCCATTTCTAAATGCAACGCAAATACCCCAAGAAAACCACCACCCCGGCAGCAAAGACAAATTACATAACAGGTCGACGAACTAACGCTTTCCACCATTCCCACGCTGGCCTATGTGAGCGGGTGATCGTGCTTGGAAGCGGACGGCGACGAGTGGAAAGGAGAGGAGAAAACCGGAGGGTTAAGATGAGAGGGCGATACCAGAGGGGAAGGGACTAAAGCCCACTGGGAAATGGGCACTACTAGAAGAGGACGATAGATAAACACCCACACTCAACAATAAAAAATACCCACAATCGTCCGGTAACGACTTCAAACTTTTTCATCAGTCCTACTGCTATACATATCGTATTATCATTCACATGGTAATAGATATGGAAAAATGGACAGGAACACACATAAAGGACGAGGTGGGGAAGACGGAATCGAGCAGATTACAAGTGTAAAAATATTTACTTGATCGGGACTTCAACACCGGATCTTTCCACTTTCCAGGAGGATGCTCTAACCACTTGAGCTATCGAGGGAACCTAATTTGCACTGAAATCTGCGGTCTAATAAGTAACTAAGTGCCCCGATTCTTTGACCAAGAGATGGCGTCAGGGAGCTATTTCACCCACCAAAGAAGAAATACACGATATACAAGACGAAGGATAGTGGATAAGCAATCACACAACATAATATTATGTTTCATGATTCCTTTATTAGAATAAAAGAATTGTTTTAAATAAGTCATGAGAATGATTTTACTGTTTGTAAGAGCGCAGAAAAGGAAAATAGACAGGAGATAAAAATATATCACAATGAAAATTGGGAAATCGAGAACTAGAATACTTAGAAAAAGGGGACTTAAGATCATATTAATGTGCATGGTATAAATTACAGAAGTGAAAGAATTCAAACCCAGAAAAGAATCAGATCATCAAATTGGGGATTTAAAAATTCAGAAAATTGCATATAACCTACGCACCCTCAGAAAGGAGGGTAACTATTAATGTAGAATAATAATGTTAGTTGCTTGATTCCGAAATTCGATCTTTCGGGGAAAGACTTTCACACAGGATGAGCGGAAAAAGAGAGAAACGAAAAAGTGTCAAACATGGAAGAGGAATAAAGGGAATTATTTGGATAAATTCGAATTATTATTAGCAGAAATCTAGCAGAAAGGATAGGTTTTTTATCAAATCTGTTACTACATACTACCGTACTCTATAGCTATTATTACTGATTTATGATGGACAAAAAACGCAGTACTGCCAAGTTCACACTGTTTATCGAAATGATTACCGGTTAGGAAGGTTTACGATATAATGGATCATGGTGCTACACACTACTGGACTACTAAGCCCATTCTTTTTTTTAATATAACTCATTCTTTGGGTCTCTATACTTTCTACTTCCCTCAATTCCATCCAAAATGGCTACTCTTTTCCAACCTCTACCTCACGTTCCCAGCATTCTCCCCTGTACAACTGTCTCCAGTATCCCATTGGCTCTCAGTATCTCCCACATCCACTTGTCCTTCTAAATTCACCCTAGAGCTACCTCTCTTCCCCTGCCATCCGAACCTAGAACTTCTTAATTTTTCTTTCCGTTCATTTTTTATTTTCCCCATCCTTCTCCCATCCATATCTTGAAAGGCTCTCCTCAACTATTGTCCTCTTACCTCAACGACCATGTTTCCGAACCATACACACATGCTAAAAGTTGAAATTTGAATAGGGAAAAAATGCTAAGTAACGTTAATGTGGAAAGAGTAGTAGAAATAATGCTCGGTAAGCGGAAAATGTAGATGAAAGATACCTTCAATTTTATAACGGAGGGTAGAACGAGTGAGAACCTGCAGAATAATGGTGCCTATGATTGAAGGTGTGTATGCTGTTGCGGAATTAGTTTTGAAGCCCATAAAATAAAAAATATCAGGGGTCGTCCACGTGTACCAAAGACTGTAGACCACATATGACGTTAAAATCTTTCCTTGATAAAGATGGCGATAAAAATCTTCCTCCAATAATGCTCTTAAAAATGCCTTTCCTCTTTTATGGTTAACTAGTCTTCTCATTTCTAAAAAAAGTACTAAATATCCCGTTACTTCTAATATCCTGTCTCTTCTTTAAATTCTTAAAATTTTCGTCCTCTTCGAACGTCCTGCTTGACAAAACTTTATGGATTCAGGATTCACTAAGTGGAAGTTGTACGTATCCATAAGAGCAGCAGGAACGCCGCACTCTTTCTCAAAATATTTTACACCACGCGTTTTACCGTAATGATGGGTCATCACGGCGAAACGCGTTGTGTCGAATAGTAAAATTCGTGCGACAAGTGCGGGGTTCCTCCTTTTGTTATGGACTCTTCCATCAACTTCCTCTCATCCTCGTCGACCCCGTCCCCAGTTCTTCGCTTATCTCCCTTTCTATCAAGATTATCACCTCCTTCCGAACTCACGTCTCTAAAGACACCAACTAACACTCATCTTCCATCCCCAAAGTTTACGAAACCAGGGAGGGCCACGCTCCACCAATCAAGAAAAATTCACCAATCTTCCCTTGGTGTCCACACTCGCAGCCCCCGTCATCAATTCCCCCTCTTCTCCTAAATGGAAGTGTATGTCGCGCGGGTAAAGCGAGGCAAAAGTTTTAAATTATCCCTCTCATCCACTCATCGGCGAACAGCTCAAGACTCCTCTCACCTTTTTTCACTCGCGCGGTCGGCTAATGCGATCAAAATGGTTTCTCCCAAAGAACGGTCATAAATCACTGCAACCGGTCACCCTCGTGATCACTCCCGCGGGGAGAAACGGCCCTCTCGACAACATTATCCCCCCTCTCCCCACACTACAACCTTGGTCACCAGTATTTGACCAATTAGTCATCCGAAGGTTCGGCAACCCACCTAGCCTTGCCTCCTTTCTGCCTCGAAAAAGGATTTTATCCGCTCAAAAACTTGAGGAATAACAAAGTTCAATCCCAAATACCACATCGTGAACTGAGTGCAATTTTACAATAGATAAATAGATAAAATGATTAGTTTTTCGCCACTTATCCCACCGCAACTAAACCAATGAATTTTTCAGTTTAGCATTTGGAAACGCGGATGAGACACAATTCCATCGTCCGCCAAAAAAAATGTGTTCCCTTGATCTCACCCCCTTCTACTCACCTCATTTTTATTACGTTTTCCCATTAGCTCCTCCTCCTTTTTTCGGCGGGGAAAATTTTTAAGAGAGTGGATTTCACTGTATCTCTTATCTGCCATCCTCTTCTTATCGGTTTATTTCCATAAGAATCCTTATAACGGCACCGTCGAAGGCCCTATCTCATTTCGACGGTCGAAATCTCACCAACTGCTCAGTCAATGGGAACTTGTTGAACCCTCTCGCAAATGAAAACAAAATGTAATCTATAATTACACTTTAAACTCATCACCAAGTTCTGCATTACCGAACGAAGACGCTACATGAACCTTATGCACGTAAACTTAAAACTCATTTCAGAGATATTTTCTGAATTGCCGTCATGATATAGATTATCGATATCGACTTTTTTCTAAATGTAAGAGTAGTTATCTCGTAGTTATCTGAATCAATACTGCAATAGATATATCACTTTCCAATTATAGTGTAATGCTACAACCCTAATTTTCGACGAGTCGGACCTGCCCTCGATACCAGTGAAATCTCAGAATGGCTCGCGAGATGGCTGCTTATCAAGGAATTTACACAGCTGACAACGATAAGACACCATTATCCTATCTCGAAATCGGATTTACGCGATTGTAAAAAAAAGAAGATTTAGGGTGATTTGTAATCTCGCTGCGGTTTACGAAGTACACCATATCTGACAAGTTCGAATGATATAACTTGGATAATCTAAGCAATTCGCATCAACGACTTTTTTATCTATCAAGATGATCCTGAACATACCAACATACATAAAGATAATTCCGGAAACTGATATAGGGACACCTCAAAATTCACCAATTCCTTGAACCTATTTGACTACATAAATATCTGACGTTATTTTTTGTCTTAATGTCCGCATATTATTCATCTCGGCGTCGGATATAAGAATTACTAACAATGGACTTGAAAATGACGTTCTCACACTGAAATATAATAGAGCATGTAATAATTATAGAGAGTTATTTCTAGCCTGTTAAAATCGACTTTTTCCTCAGGTTTATGATTTGTTTTTCATTATTTGTCTCAGTGTGTTGCCTTCGCAGAAAAGGCTCATTGTTACCAGAGACAAAATGTCATGCTGCTTTATCCGTTAGTTAATGAAAATCACACTTGGAAATATTAGGGTAATGTCGAAGGTATCAAAACAGAAATGAACAAACTTTTATTCACGGAATATGGGCATGCATATCCATTCTAATTCTAACGAAAATTAAATTCAAATGCTTGGAGACAAACTTCAGAGCAAGAAAACGCGAAAACTTTCAAGTTATATAATGGAGGTGAGAGGTTTACCCGAGTCTTCTGGGAAAAATGCATTCAGCAGCTGGATAAGAAAACAAAAAGAAACAACACAGCCCGAAAAATTCCACGAAATAATACGACCGCTGTGGGCGAAGGTACTGGCAGCCACGCCATGAAAATTATGATCGTCGACCAACTACGCCAAGAAAATGGCCGACAAATAGCAAAATAAAAATTACTTGAATATATTTCATTCCACAAACCTCCACTAAAGATTAGCTCATTGCAGTTGCTGTGACTACTTACATATTCAATTCACGTGACGGTATTCAAAAGTTAAAAGCTGCCGTTAATAGCTCGCCCGCCTAAAAGGTAAATAAACAATACTTTTAATGACTCTTAAGACAACACTATGAACAACATGAGCCACTAGAGGTGTCCGAGGAACCTAACGCCTGAGAAAATATTATTAGGATCCCTGCATATTTATGAAACGAAAAAAAAGCTTAAAATAATTCATTCTGATTTTTATACTTGCGAAATATAGGCGCTGTAGAGTGAGTGGCCCTGTTACTGCCATCAGTAGGGGCGGAGGCGCATGAACCTCTAAGGACACCCGGAAAATATATTGCGGATTTTTTACCCGCCGATATTTTTAACATGATAACACCAATTTGTATCTGGTCCGCCGACGCCTATGGGCGCGAGGAAAAATTATCACACGATAAAAGTTTGCTCCTCTAGAGAATACCTTAGCGGGTCAGATGCTTCTTTCTATCTCACCAATGACCCTCTCCTCCTCGCAGTCCGTTTTTTTTCCTTCCAAAATTTCATCTCCAATCAACCAGACCCACCCAGGGAACCCTATTTACACCGTGACGTTTGAGAAGAAACTCGCTTAACGTTTCAGCGGAGGGGTGGGAATGAAAAAGAATTTGATTTATGACACTTTGTCTTAATAATATCCTAAAATTCTAGGTGCCCTTGAATTTTTGTCCGCCGAGTCAATGATACGATGAAGAGAAGCAACGCAGGAGATACATTCAAGGACGCGAGGAGGGAGGAGTGAACTGCAAAATGGCGGAGAACGGAGTCCTGGCTGGCATATTTATCATCTTTAGCGCCCTTGGAGTCCCAGGTTATTATCCTCGAAGCACATTCCCACCACCTAGTTGCGTTACCCTCTGCCTGTAATAAAGAACTCCTCGGAGGATGAATTGTGGGGAAGGCCTCTGTCTTAATGGATACGCAAAATTGGCTTTGCCCTCGAGTCCTGTTGCATGCCAGTTCCTTCACTCCTTCAGTTCCTGGGGAATCATGAATGATTCTCAGGGTAAAGAATTTCGTTAATTACTCTGTTGATGAGAAGGGAGTAGGCAAGAACAAGGGCCGTAGGCAAATCTGAATTTTTTGGTAATTAACGTAGCTCCGAAAAGAGGGGACGAGGCAAGAGTGACGAATTGGTGGCAGTTGCAATGTGCAGGAGGGGGGCACATCAAGTAAGACGTTGATTTTTTACAATGTACGAATATTTTGTTATCGCTAACTAGAAAAGCGCCATCAAAAAGCGTCACCTTAAGCTGTTGAGCTACTTCAGCCCAATGAAAAATTTAAGATCAGGGTTGAGGACCTGGGAGATCATTACTTTCCCATAATGGAAAATGACATTAATGAATTTCAAGAAACTGCGGGAGATACCGCAACAGTAACTTTAACGGAGTCATCCGCTACGTGTGCATTACAATGCAACAATTTCAGAGAGTAAAAATCATTCGCCTTGACCGGTCAAAGCGTATGATTTTTACTCTCTGAAATTATTGCAGCGTAAAATTTGCGATTTAGGAATCTTGAGCTTGATGTCTTGAAAATAAAAAATTAAAGAAAAACTTAATTTGTTCATATTTTACTTCCTTAAATTTGTTAATATTTGCGAGATTCCATTTATATAGATATAATGGTGCTAATTTATGCCTCGCAAACCACCAAGGGGGTGTTTGGCATGGGATGTTAGGAAATTGTTACTATGTATTTTCAGTAAGATGTGATGAATATTAAGAATGCTATAGAATATTATTTTTTAGTATTGATACTGAGAAGTATACCCTTGTTACTGTCGTGATTGCAAATAGTGCGAGGGAAGAATGCGTCCATGTTGTAGACAATATCCATTCATTTTATCTAAGTGGTATCGACATAATGTTGAACCTTATTATTTTCTCTTACAGCTACAAATAAACAAAATGATCTTTTACCGATGTTAGATAAACCATGAAATAGAGGGTGAAGAGCGTAAGGATTATTTAATGCAGTCCGGACTCCGGAAGAGGCGTGCCTGCAAATCAATGTGCACCCGATATTACCCATTCCTACATTCCCATTTGCCGTTTGGCATTTCTCTGTAAGGATACATGTGTGCCCTAAGGTGCCCAACCACCTCCCGCCACACGAACCTGGGATGGTTTGAGGCTCAATTATGTAGATGTACCCTACAAATTTTCTTATCATTAATGTAATCTTTACGAACCCAGTATTCCTCAATTCGTTTTGGTCGCATCCAGTCTGGTAGTTGTCTTAATTACGCTCTGTACAAAATATTTCCTTTCACTCCAAGAGCTACCATAGCTTGTCCATTGACCTTATCTGCTTTTGGAGGCTGATTGTTCTTCATCTCACCATGAACTCACCTTCATACCTGACTTTTACTTCACATCCGGATATGTATTAGGCAGTTTAACAGCCAAGAAAATAATTTAGTACCAAATAAGAACAGATTATTCATAGCTATAAAATATTTACTTCTCATTTTAAGGAGTTTCTATGAATATAAATGGACACAAATATGGTAATGAAAAGACAAGGCCATTTTAGAAACCTTATAGAGTAAGTAAAAGCATAGTATTTGATTTATCGCGCGCTGTATAAAGTTTTATAAGCAGTTATTAATGGGGTGTCCTCTTTCAATGGTGGAGACGCCTCCAAACAGGGACACGTTTCCCATCCCGGAGTGCAAGGCGGGCTCTATAGGTGTGGCTAAAATCTCGCGCCTGATGCACATAGAATAAATTATTGGATTATAATCCCAGTCTTATTTGCATTACACGTGGGCCAATAAGTATTAAAACATGATTGTTAGAAATCACGTAATTGTTTCTCTTATGTTATGTTCTTCTCTTATGTTTAGTTTTTGTCTTATGTTGTTTAGCTCTTTACCGCACATCTTGAGATCCAAAGTGCTTTCGCTCCAACTAGATGAAACATTGCATTGATATAGTACTACGACGCATTACTACCGTCATAGGTGATGGCCTTCCCATGGACTACAACCTTGACGTGTTGGAAGAGCTTGTGCGTTCCGATGACCCTTAGAGCTGTGCTGGCGGGAGCAATGATAATTGCTCCTGTTAGGCTCACCCATGCCAGACAGGTCGGAGCCAGGCCACGGAAAGGTAGCCTACGTTCGTCTGTTCCTCAGTGAGGGGGCTGTAAAGGCGTCTGACTCCAGTGGGGCGGCCGTGGGGTAGAAAGCATTCCTTCGGAACGACTGAAAGGTTTAGGAAAATGTGGGAGGAAGAGACTACATGGACTGATTCATCTCATCTATGAAGAAGGAATCTGGCCGGAAGACTTTGTGAGATCAGTGCTAGTTCCTATTCCAAAAAAGGTAAAGGCTACATCATCTGAGGACTACAGAACAAGAAGTATGATTTCCCATTCAGCAAAATTGGCTCTCAGGATTATCAACAAAAGGATGGAGAGCACGGCAAATGATTACTTATAGGGTATATATCAGGTAGGATTATATATAGGGTATAATCAGTAGGGGGTTAGGAAGGAGAGAGGCATGCGTGATGCCATTTCAGTTATGAGATCACTAATCGAGAGGAATATAGAATACAATCCGGCCGTACTTGCCCGTTTCGTAGATTTCGAAAAGGCGCTTGATAGAGTGAACTGAGAAAAAATACTGCGTATATTGCAGAAAAAAGGAATATATTGGAAGGACAGGAGTCCAATCCGCAACCTGTGCATGTCACAGGCTCCTCAGGTGCGAATGGGGAACGGAGAGATCGGATGGGCAGGGTTGGGGAAAGGTGTAAGGCAGGGTTGCCCATGATCACCGGTTCTGTTCAACGTATATGTGGAGGAAATGATTAAAGAGGCGTGGGAAAAACTGAAGGTAGGAATGAATGTCGGAAGGGAATTCGTTAAATCAGTTAGGTTTGCTGATGACCAAGCTTTAGTTTGTCAGTCAGCCAACGGTTTGCAAGCATTGCTGAGTGAATTGGAGGTTCAATGCGACAGATGTGGGATGAGAATCAATATTACTAAAATAAAGGTTATGCGATTTTCCAGGAAGAAGAAGGCTAAGCTAAACATTAAAATAGGAGGGGGAAAAATAGACCAGATAGAACAGTTTACATATCTCGGAAGTGTTTTGGACCAACATGATCAAAGTAGTAGGGATGTAAGGAGAAGAATTGCGCTAGGCAAAGAGGCTTTCACAAGGAGAAGGGAGGGAGGGAGTTGATGACAAGGATGTCGAGTAAGGATGTTAAGAAAAGACTCGTAAAAACTTTGATATGGTGCGTAGTTATGTACGGCGTGGAAACGTGGTCATTGAAGCAGTGGAGTAGACGTAGTTTGGAGGCTTTTTAAATGTGGGTGTGGAAATGAATGGAGAAGGTGAAATGGCCACAAAGGAAAACAAACTAGGAAGTACTAGGTATGGTGGGGGAGGAGAGGGGTTTGTTGGGAGAAATTCCAAGGAGGCAGGAAATATGGATGAAGGGCGTATTGTTCGGCAGTGGGATATTGCAGACTGTAATAGAGGGGAGAATATTAGGCAAACGAGGTAAGGGAAGGAACAGGATAGGGACGAGAGGAGGGAAGTACAGAGGGACTTAATGTAGAGTAGATTGCTCGATTATGTTTTGTTAGGAGGCACAAAATATTTATTTGCCAGTAATGTGCATCCAAAGCCTACCATAATCAGTAGATTGCTTATTAAAAATTGGTGATGGGCAGAACGATTGCACGGTCTTCTCTCTACGGACGCTGGAGTGGTAAACCCGTGTCTTGCCTGTACTCCGGCGTTATAAATTCTGCATTTTCAGAGGCATTACTACAATTGAGGTCAAATTTATATATGTGATATGATAATACATTCAATGTATGGCAAACTACGTTGATTTGCTCGAATTAGCATCATTTTCCGAGTAATAACCCATTAGAAGTTGCAAACGCAGAAATTGTTTGAATAATACTTTTCCAAAGAATAATACTTTTCTGTTGCACAAGATTAATCCATATGACCATTTGATTTTTCAATGTAACTTTTCTCTTAAAATTGAGGCATTTTGGCATCAAATCGGACTAACCACGTACACAGAGATTCTTAAAACTCTTGTGCGTATTCACCCCCTGCCACACACCCTAGCGGTGGCTTACAGGGTGCATAAATAGAATAAAATAAAAATCAAGCAGAGCTGAGTAATAATTCAAAATTATCAACGTTTTAAGGTGAATTTCCATCGTCATTTAATAGACACGTTTAACGTTTCTTATGTAAGTCTGCAATTCCGCTCAGCAATTTTAAATTTCAAAATTCGGACAGCCTTGGACGTGAAGCGTAGGCGAAATGCCCTTGTTTTGCGTCAATCCGTGGCCGACGCATAGCGACTCGAAATGCGGCGGGAGACGAGGGCATCGCCTCTACCACCCGGGGTATCATCAGGTGTTAAGAGTGCTAAGTTCGCTGCACGCACGGCGACAAACAGCGTTACAGTGGCTTCTGGCTCGTGGCGGGACCTGTTAAGGAATACGAGGAACGGGGGAGGGGGGAGGACTGGGGAAGTAGTCAGACGATCTAAGTTGAGACTGATCCGCTCAGCCGAGTGACCACGCGGGGAAGAGCGGAAGGGAATCATGGGCAAGGCTGGCTTGGAACAATATACGTGTATACCAGTCTTTAAAGGGGAACGCGTTAAGCTTTAGGTCACTGCTGTCATAACGTAGGGGGAGGGGAGGATTAGACGACCCGAATTCTATTAAACCGGGGTAAATTGGACGAAAAAGCGTATCCTCACTATACCTATCATTTTCAGGGTACAACGTTCTCACAAAGAGCGGCGACAGCTTAACAACACGCCAAGGAAAACATTGTGACATCACCAATGGGGCACTTCCTCACCTAATTAATTAAAGTCGGGTTGATCTCTCGGATTGAACTCAACTCGCCAAATCGACACAATGGGACCATTGAAATCTCAAGATAGATAAAAAACTTTTTACCCGTCGGTTCCTTTCGAAATGAAAATTGGGGATTGTCGAGAATTAGTGACCAATTATAATTCAGCCTCAAAATGCATGGGCTCGTTCAAGTAACGACGCTGGAGATTATACGATATTCGGTCTAGGTTCTGCGCACTACATAGTAATGAAAACACACCCATTTTTTCGTATCAAACACAAGGATTGAGGCTTCATAATCGTCTCCAAATTTTCACTGGAAAAAGTAAATTCCAAGTCCCTAACAGAGCCGACTAACAATAGTTAGTGCCCATCGAGTAAACCGGAACTAACGTACATTATTTTTTAAGTGAAACACGATGTCATCAAGCTAAGGCGACATACCTATTGCTTTCACCAAATAGTTGATATTCGAGTAGAGTGATTCCTATTTCATTGTCTGTAATGAATAAAATAATGACTTTCCAAAGCCAATACGTGGGTATGTTATTATTACCAAAGGATCAAGGGGTAAAATATGACCGCGCATACTGTACGTAGGCACATTGTAAAATAAGTATTGAATACAATATTTAGGTACCGATTCCTTGAAATAACTCTATCGCTGTCTGTCAATTGACTAATCACATGCAAAATCATCTGTACGCTAGTATAGAGGAGGCCATTCGTGATTAGATGAACAGTCGAGTAGTGCTCAAATTCCTAAATGTCTAAACGTTTTGACAGAATATCGATTACTTGAATCCGGCTCGAAATGCGATCGATTTCAACGAGAATTAGGATCGCTGAGAAATCCGATGAGTGCCGCTATACGATGGATACTTCCGGCAAGGAGATTCTCTCTCTGGGCCTTACAATCAGTCCAACGAAATCCTATTCATCAGGTGATCAACGCGGCGATCTATTGCAGCGAGGGAACCTGCTGATCTCAAGTACCCCTTTCAAGGAATGGTGACCTTGGACCTGACATATTGAGTTAAGAGGACAGAAATCTCCAAGCACTGCTAGCCTGTAGTCGTAACAGAGTAAATTAACACGATGTGGTGCATGTGTATCATCTTATGGGACGAGTAAATTAAGACGTTAAGTAGAAATCACAAATAAGGCGCCTCGAACTTTAAGTGTTTCACTTCACACAAAAGAGTAAAAAATATATATCTGCCTCCAAGAATTACCTTTATTAGTAAGTGTAAAAGTACCCCTAGTAACAACGTTTTCATAATAAAAAGTCAGGCAATTATCAAATGCAAGGAGGAAACTTTCAAGCAAAGCATTCCCGAAAGAAAGGATTACTATTATATGCAGTGACAGTCCCCTACAATAGTGTATATTACGTAAGCACCGAAAAGATAACGAGGGGAGAGGAAAGAAAAGCCAGCTGTTCCACTTCAAGAGGTTTCTACGGGCTCCCCTCGCCAAGCTAGAATTTTTTTAATAACTGAGAACTTTATCTCGTAGGTACTTGGCAACGACAGCACATTGGTTTTATTTTCTTGATGATTTGCAAATTTGGGCTTCAAATGAATGCCTCTACCATGATGACTTCCAAAAAATTTAGAAATAAATATATCACTGATATGACATACGCAAATAAAAAACATATTGCCCACAAAAAGAAACACCAGGGTTGATTCAAGTTTCGATGACACGACCTCCTCCAGTGGCACGAAGAAAAAAAGTTACACAAATACTCTCGCGCGCACACACACACACACAAACACCAGCCAAAAAATGCGGCCTTGTATAACGTTTACGCGCCATACACACGGAAAAGGAGCACACAAAAGAATGAACAACTCACTATGAAAATATTTAGGTTGTTAAAGTCACCATCATCAGTGTGTGAGGAGTGGATCACATTCTTTTAAGAATCCACTGCTTCCGTTTAATCACGCACGCTCATTCGGAATAAGCCATCAACTATGGCCTCCACAAGGCCAAGTCATTATTGACAGCAACCGACCGGTTAACCTCTCTAAATTTTGGGTTAGAAATGTATATTTAATTCTACCAATAAAGGCAACAACAATCTCCTTCCCTTAACCAGCTAATTTTCCAAAATTTTGGTGCCCGGTCAATAAGCGAGCGAATCGCGAAGTTGAAAAGGAATAACTTGCTGAGTCACAGAAATCAGTCACCAACCTTAACGGCGCCCGTTAGAAATGTGACTGTGGTCATGTTAGGAGACCATCTCCGGAAGGGGCAGTCGTCTTCCATTAAAGGATACATTTCCCTCCTGGCTGAGATCCTTTTTACCCATTGCCAAGTGTCGCCCTACCCGAATATGTACGACTGGCAACGTTTTTTTTATTCCAACGCAACGAGTTTAAAAGGTTTATTTATACGCCCGAGGCAGTGTATCCCGATTAGCAAATTCAGGCCGATTGGATAAAAAGGATTCAGAAGGATTCAGAAATCGGGAAAGGATAATGCCAGCAGAATATTCAACATAATTTTCAAATATTCACGTTATTTTTCCAATGAGGCTGCTGTCCCAAGTTCCTACTGTTCATCATTCATTCCAATGCCCACTGATGATGCATTATATACATAGAGGAGCCGACAAAACGACGCAAGGCATCGGTATATGAAATACAGAAGAGCATCATTTTCAGACCAAATGGTTACACCTAGGCGAATAGCTATTTATTCCCGCAAGGTGAATACAAGTTGAATAGCCTATAACTTCTGAACATTAAGACGTCTTCCGGCATCAAGGCCAACAAACTCGAGAAAAATTCTTGCGACGCTACATCGCAAACTCTTGTTTATGCATCGAAGGAGAGGCCGAGGTACGTTCAAAATGGCGTGACACAATTCCATTTTACGAAAATCTCTCGTCATAGTATGAAATACTTACTGGAAATAAAAGAGGGATTAACAGTGATGGTAAATTAACAATATTCACTCGCTGGCGTAAACATATTCGAGATAATCTATAATAATTAAAAATCTAATAATAATTTTAAAATGTTGAAGGAACACATTCGAATTTCATCTCCCAAAATAGAATCCTAGAAATTAAACAAGTAAAAAAATCAACTTACCTGAAGATAATATTCTATTTCATTATTGATTAAGATAGGCACATTAAAGAACGACATGCAGGCGATAATCCTTTTCGCATGTACCATAACATGCTTATTTACCCGAAGATAAAGTTAGTATTTAGGAGAAACATAGTAGTGAAAGACACTTAATTGCAGTAATTCATATTGTGGAAAAATAAAATTGCAAAATACGAGCTATTGCACATGATGATGATGCATACGAGCATTGAAAGCTATACGGCATAAAGAGCTCTGTAAAATTAAAATTTCATTATTTCGGAATAGAATCGGTGATACTCGGTTCATCTAAATCAATGCCGCCCACCAACAAAATAAACCGACCAATTTCTGTTTATTTCTGAAGAAACAAACACCAATTTTCAAGCCATGACAACACCCATAACCACTGTGGGGGCACAAACTGGGAATAATTCCCCGAGCCATGGTGTTTCTTTCTTAATTTTCTTGAGCGTTGAATTCTTCAGAACTTTCGGCATTATCCTTTTTTCTTAAATTTTATCCGAAATTAAGTATTTTAGTATCAGCAGAGCGATTTAGCCGGTGTAACACAGTATTTTCAATGGTGTTTTTACTGTGATAAATTTATGCTTTTCATTCCACTCATCCCATGCACAATTCCAGTGTTCCATTGATCCCAAAATTCCGTTCACATTCCAGCGTTACCAATTCCACAGAACCCCCACCGTACGCAATTCCATGATCCCGAAATGCCCTTCGCAGGACCTTTTCCCTTGGGCCTCGTTCTTCAACTCCCTCCTGAAAAATCCAGGTTACCCAGGCTTCTCACACTTTTCACCACATTCTGAGGCAGACCTACGTATGCGTTATCTTTGTGCAGATATTCATTGTTATGGAAACCCTTACTGCTATTACATTTGAAATGTACGCAACAACTATTGCAGCCAAGACTTTCATGATGTTCGATGTGAAATGCTGAAGAATAATTAGTGAATGTGTTTGTACAGTCTTTGGAACCCGAAAGCGTGATTGATGTTGAAAATGTATTATTACCCCCATCTTACTACGGTAGGAGAGATCATGCTAATAAAATTAGAAAGATTTCGTGTAGAACAGATAGATTTAATATGTCATTTTTTCCACGAACAATAGGGGATAATAATAACATTGTTCGAACGCGGTGGGATTAGGTTCGGGTAAAATAATTATTCTAGTGTGTATTCATCCCCTGCCACACACTCTGGCGGTGGCTTGCAGGGTATAAATAAATAAATTCTAAAGTAGAGGGTGTGATCAAAAAAATACCTGACTGATGATTTAATTCTGCGCAAACCGTTCCACTGATCGAAACGGGACACAGTGCGCCATCTAGCGACACATCTGACGACTAAAACGTGAGGTATTCTGTTTGTTTACGCCGAGTCGTTACGCAGCAGCAGCGGTACGTGTCTTAATCTGCTCGTCGCCGCGTGCAACGGCAGCAATGAAGGAGCGAGAGGAACAGCTTGTAAATAAAAACGTCGCCCGATTCTTAGGAGATTGGCGAATGGAGTAATAAATGATTTGGAATCAAACGTTACGTGAATGTTTTTTTTTACTGAAGGACCTGAATATCGGCAACCGACAGCGTTGAACGAGACACGTTTTATTGAAAGGTTATGGAAAATGAACACAGAAGTGCTCGTGTTATGACTAATCCGTACATATAACACACTGACAACGGAAAGAACACTTCGTGGAAAAAATTCCTCCACTCCCATCCGCTTGATGGGAGAATATCTCTCGCAAAGTCGCATTTTTCGCTTTAATTTTGCTGCAAGGTCGAGCGGAGATAAAGAATGTTCCCCTCTAACCGATCCTTCTTCCTTCCATGGTCCCCTCCGCCGTGCGTGGGACGCCACGCCGACCCACGCACCACTGGGGTGTTCGCCACGACACGCTGCTTATTTACGAAACATGCCAACGACCATCTTACTTAGTCGAGGGCGTATTGTTACAAACCCTGGCACCGCGGGAATGCCTTTTTCATCCGGTTCGCATTCCTTATCTGACAGCCTACAGCGCTAGGTTCGCTCAAGCATTTAAGGATTTGGAGCATCTGAACAAGACGGCTTCTGTCCACCATTCCCATGGTCCCTCCTCCCTTCTCTATCCATCTTCCCTTCCCATAATCTACCGCCCACTTAAAGAACGTCACCGTTGGCTATATGCTGCGCGCAAACTAATTCCTCCATTGCCCATATGTGATAGGAACTCACCTCCAGGGCGACGAAGGTCATAAAAAAACCGATCTTCTTCGGACTGGAGGTGGATCGAGCAATCCTTCGGGAAGGTCCAACTGGTGACGCTGAGCTCTTAAATCGCTCGCGGCAGAGCCGTGGAAGCAATTAACATACCTCAGATTACTTACCGAAAGATCCTCTGACAGCCAGTTCGAAAATCGTCGGGTCGAGAGCCCCAGGGAACTACGATATCAAGTTCAATTACGATGAACGGACCATAATTCGTGAGCCACGGATGAATGACTTCAGCGGCAAACGCTATAAAGATTTTAATTCCTGAGAATCCTTCTTTAGCCCCACTCAAACTATCTTGACAGTTCTATATCAGTAATGAGATTTACGCTGGCTCATGTAACTTTGGTGGTCCATCGCACAAACCCCTCGAAGTACCGCAATTGAGACCGGAACATAGAATGAAGCGTCAGAGCCATCACCCTTTGCAGATATTAATGCCAAAAAACTTGTCATTTAAATTAATTCCAATGACAAAGAAAACCGAGTTCACGCTTCTGGCGAACAAATTAGGCACATCATGACAAGTAAGATACAATATTAATATTATGTATCCCCTGAGCACACTCATCAAATTGAATTTACCCCACCGCATAGCTAATGTGCACTTCCTCAGCTGTTTTTCCTCCAAACGAGGCGTAGTAGTGTGCCAATCTGACAATGCAATCGCAGATACTGAGTTTTCAAACAGCACGAGTCTTAGTAGTTTCGCTGCTATCTGTGCAATTGAACGAATAGAAACCACCCACCTTTCCTAGGAATTCCACGGCGAGTTAACCAGTGCCTGTTCCTTTTTTAATTGAAATTATTTCGATTCTAACAATTCTGAAATTAGCCATCCATCTAATTACATAGTACCGTACAAATCACCACTAGGGTGTGCCGCAGGAGGTGATTCACATGAGGTATACCGCATCAAAAATTAAGTTTCTCCTAATTTTTAGTTACGATATATTTTGAATATATTTATATGTGTGTGTGTGGGGGGGGGTCGCAGTCCAGGGGGTAGAGCGTTGGACTACGGACCGGATGATCCCGGGATCGATTCCCAGGCAAGGCATTCGGTGCACCTGCAGCTCCGCCCAACCTATGTGATTTTTCTTCCTGGGAAACCATAACCGGCACAAGGAAAGTAACTGGCCCCCCTACCCTGATTTCACACGCGGTCGGGCTTAATACTGGGTGAGCTCTACCATCACCCACCAAACCGACCTTCGGTTTGAATACTGTGTTTATGGTTAAAATATATATATATATATTTATTTATTTATTTATATATATTATATAAATAGTATATTACACATACAAAATTCAAACAATGTACTTAGACAAGATATAAATATGGGCACATGCACCACAATATCAAAGTGAGTTTTACTTCTCAATGCATACGAAAAGAGCCGGAAGTAACAATACATTCCACAGATCCAGGCGAGATGCAGTGGAAGTTTGTCATTTTGAGAAAAACAAATTTGCACTTTTTCACATGTTTATTGGTAAAGTACTACGCATTTTGGTTCACAGAACTCTTATCAGGTAGTATCCCCTTAGCGAGGTCAGATACAGTTATTCGGATCCTTTATCATTCCTAGGGAATATGACATCTTAAAATTATCAGTTCAACATTTAATCTCTCTAATTTTATTGACATGATCTCTCCTACCGACGAGTTTGGAAAATTTTATTGAGTGGGCAATAGGTAACTAGAGGGAAAGTTGTCAAATGTCGGAAGTCGGAAAAAAAGAAACACACATTTGCAGGAGTTTCCGCCACGACCCTTGGGTCACTAGAAGAAGACACGATCGCAATATCAACGAGCAAACCCATTGGATAAGTTAGGATGTCGGAAGATTTTTTCATTATATTTTAGATATCGTAAATTATTTAGCATAGCTTTTACCAATATTAATCTTCCTGGATTTGCATCTAGTTAATTATACCCTCATTTTTCTTTATGTTTCTAATCACTTACGTGTGCAAGAATGTGGAGACTGACAGTTCTTTTGTAATTCAGCGATAAATGTTGCAAATAAAAATAAAACACCAATAGGATTATCGGCATAAGATCGGTTAAAATCAAGGAATTTTTCATGATCTCATAGTTCTTCTACATTAGTCGTCCCGAGAGCTAAGACTAATTATTTCCCATCTCGAATGATTCACTAGGCATTGTCACAGTGGTCAACATTAAAAAAAAATAAGAGAACACGAAAGGATACTGACGAGAACTCATAAGGTCACACTTGGTTTGGCATAATCCATAAGCTGGATAAGATGAAAAAATTACATAGGCTGGATGCGAAGCAACGATTTCTGTTTCCGAGGGCAGCTTCACCACAGCGACTAAGTCCCGAGTGTTTATTTACGCCTCTACAGCGGCGGTGGGGTTTCCAAAACATCCGCAGCACGGAGACCGCACCCTTACGTAACTAACCGCAAACCGTACACGGGTGCATTATTGAGGGAAAATCGACGCCAAAGATAAAAATTCCAACAACAGACGACGTATTTCGAATTACATGAAGAGAAGGCTCCACCGATATTTTTGCTTATCAAATACGAGACATTTTACACTGTTACTATTTTGAATAGGTTTCGCCAGCGTAGTTTTCGATGAATCCTCTTAATCATGGAGCTATTTTCTTTCCCCGACAGCGATTTATATCACTTGACAAATATTTCTACGGAGTTCGACCGAAACGGGAGAAACAATTAGTCGAATTGAGTAGCTTCAGGCGTGATGTGGTGGAAGTCGAACATAATGACAGTTATAGATGGTAGCACTTTTCCACTTGATATATGGTATCAAGCGGAAAAGTGCTACCATATATTATTCAAACAATTAGTCAGTAGCACTTCCCTCCATAATTCGATTTGCGGCGCTCCACAACAAACCATGCCGCAACTTGAGTCATCAGGCATTCCACATTTAGACTCGCTGACTACCAGTGAAACGCGTTCGACCCTGGGTAGGGTACATTAAAGTCGTACGAATGTGAATATATCCAAACGATCATTTGTGCTAACCATAAGTCATGTTTTATCAACGCTTTAATAATGTTTGAAACCATTTTGTGTGAGGCAATATTATCGCTGATATACTTTAGGATGTTAATAATTGTACTGTTCACCATAATGGCGGGAAAATACAAACGTACAACTATTCCAATTACGAACACACATATCTACTCATAACTATTAATGCAAATTAACTTAAAATATTTGGTCTAAGTTTGCATTACAATAGTTCACGTTGTTAGAGAGTACAAAAACCAGCTCCAGACACCACACATTCATACACGTTCATACATGTTACCCTCCATGCCTCAGCTAGGGTGTTTGGCAGGAGGCAATTATACACGAGACTACTTTTTACGCAAAATATTATCCCCCTAATTCTAGAGTATGTTGCATTATGCACATCATATAATAATAATTTACAGCCACAGCGTAAGACTCAAACTAGGCCTTGAAATTTAGGCGAAGGAAAACAGTTGAGGCTCTTATGTCCACAATATTAATAGGTGGGATTTAAAACACGGTGATCAGGCTTCCTGAAATGAGGAATTTGAAATGGATTAAGATTCATACATTAATCATGCGAGGACGACAGCGAAATATCCATACTCCCCTCATGCGCAGTAGCCTTAAAGGAGGAACGAGAAGTAAGATATGTGTGTAGGCGATGAGGAAGGAATGGGTCTGGCTGGCGATTAAATTAGCCCCGATGATCCCACCCATCCGAAGCCAAAAAACTAGTAAGAAAAAAACATTAAACAGCATATTCCCTCAGCTACGGAATTCCAATGCAAAAACAATGAATGATCAATGTGAATACCGTTCCATTGGCTGAGTCGAGAGGCAGGTGGGCCGCACAATTCCCACCCCCTCCAGCCACAAATCCCCCCTTGGTGCTCACCACCTGCCTGGGATCCTTGGAAGAATAATGGTCCCGGGCAATCCACCCAGAGATGGTTCCGAGTGGGTGTCGGAGGTTGAGGTGTGGGACGCACATGCCCAGGAGGGTGGGTGGCGAGGAGGCTCTCGGCTCTTGAGGAGGTGGAGGGACAGAGAAAGGGGAGAGTGGGTACAGGGGCGGAGGAGTAGAAGGATCAAATACAGCCAAGGGAAGAGAACAAGGGCGAGAGCAACCCGCCTCACCTTGCGTCTGTTGCGCCGTTGGCCACTGCGCACGGCTTACCCCGCCTCCCCTCCCTTCCTCTCACAATATCCCTCTCTCTCGCCCCCTCCCGTCCTGCCCCTCCGCCTTCCCTATTTCTCCCTTCCTCCTCCTTGGGACTCGCCCTCCTCCGCACCCCACACCACCGCCCTTTTACCGCATGTTATATAACGCCGCAATCGAATGGACGCACGGGAAAGACCACGGCCGCCGCCGCCTCCACCTCATCCCGAGCTGCTGCGCGCTCGCTTGGGCGATTCCCCGGCGCGGGGTTGAGTGACAAGAACGGACCGTGACAACTCCCTTTCGGCGAAAACGCTTTCGCCGCAAGAAAATGCGTTAACCGCAAGAAGGGGAGGCGGGTGAAACGAGTGCTTGGTGTGAGGGTGGGAAGGCAAGGGATGGGGGGGGAGAAATACGTCACCTTTACACAGTCTCCCTCGTGGCGTTGCGAGGGGAAGAGAATGATTTCCATTTCTCTACCGAGTTGGCGGTGGGGACGGAGAAGGCTGGGCAGAATGGTGGGTGGGGTGGTGGGAGTTCTCTGGGGGGAGGACGGACGAGGGGGAGGGGGGCCAATGCGAGGGAATTCGGGGCGCGGGATTGATTCCATAGGGATGGAGGTGGCGGCGGACTGGGGGAGGGAAGGGGTTGGTTGTTACGTAAACCCAACCCTCCCCACCAAGATCCCTAGACGGACGTCGCATTCACGCACACAACGTCCCTTCATTCCCTTCCCTCGCCTTACCTTCCCTTTCTCTAATCCGGGGTGGTTGTCTAACGATAATCAGCGATCCGTGGATGAACACGTTGAATGTGAGAGAGTCACCACGGTCCAGGAATCTTCGAATTCCCACAACTTTTCCACGACAGAATTTCAAAATTTCGGCGATGAAGGTTTCAAAGAGAGAACTTTCCTGGAGAGTTTTTTACACTGAGTACTTTTAAGGAAATTATGTTAAATTACAGAAAAAATATAATTTTCTTAATGGAAACTTAAACATAATAATACCAGAAATAAATTATCAGAGAATGAAGTACCAACATCACTAATTTGCAATTTCATCCACTACGTTGACCAAGCGACCTCAGATCGGTCTAGTCAAGTCAGATCGATTTGTTAAGCCAAGCGAACTCATTCAGATCGGTCTGGAAGCGAGCCGAGTCAACCCGCTTTGAGAGGAGCCTATCTGAGATTTTAGATCGGCGAGGACAGAGCGGTTTAATGGGATACACAAAGAGATATTTAAGGGTGCGGTCGCGGAATTAGTTTTTCCTTTCTCATCGGGCGAAACAAAAAATAATCATCTCAGCGTACGGAACGTGTGCGTAGTCACTTGGAAAGCGAATATCGTTGAAAAGAGTACTAGGTTTAATATATCAACGGTGATGTTATTACTGACCTGAGATCACTGGACAAGCGATGGATATATTCAACGAGATTCTTCCCTCTACGCACTGGTATCAAGGATTCATAACCTATGTACTGGAGCCTACGTATTGGTATCTAATTTCCTTGACCTAGGTACTAAACCGAGGAAAATTAATTGTATTGCATTCACACTGCCGATGGATTAGCGCCAAAAATGTGGCGACTTCTTGATCGTATTTTATACCAAATTAATCCGCAATCATGACCTATCAAGCACAATCTTTCCCCGTTCGTCATGCTGAACTAAATCGGTGACCAAGGGTAATAAAATAAGTGATTTTTTAAGTCTTGCACAGACACAGCCATGGATTCATTTTCCCCTCGCACACTTCGCTACCACAGCGCGAACAGGGAGTACGGTAACACGTTAAAACACTCCAAGAATTTCCCCCTCGTTTTTGCACAGATGGTGTCCCCACATACCCAGCCACACAAATTGGCGACAGATTGACGGTGAATATTGAAAAAAATGAAGGAATAAATGTAGATTTCAACGAGCATTCCCGTAAATGTTTTTGAAAAATATTTCAAGGCCTAGGATCATCCAACCTGTTCAACTTCATACGAGACTCATGCAAGCGAAACCTATCCAAACGCTCCCCAGACAACCTTCAACTTCCTAGGAGGAATGATGCAATGACGCCTGCGGGGCCTTTTGTGGAGTCACCGCAGATTTATAACAATTCAGATAGTTAAAAATTCACTATTAAATAATTATTTATAATATTCAATCTCAGTATGTCATAATATCATAGTATTTCTGCGGATTAACAAGGCTTTTCTTTTTTTCGTTAGCGCTAAGAATACATTTCTCTGTCATTTTCTCACTATCAACACTCTCGATGCAGTTTGATTGGTTGATATTTGCCACTTTTTTCGCCAAAACCAAAAGTTCTTACTTTTGCAAGTCAACCTACTCGTCCCTTATAAACAATCAGAAACGTAACGTTTTTTTTAAACTCATGTGATGTGTAAGTACAAGTAACGCGTTATGGCTTTATGTCGTCATGAGAAAGCTTACCTACAGGAATATACAGGTTATTACAAATTGTGGCTCTGCGAAACAGGCACCTGGAGCCATAAAAGTTTAAATGGAATACAAGACAAAGTGGAATATTTCCAAGCCCCGATACCATGAGGTCTGGCAACGGCTTCATGTACTGCCATCGGGCTGCTGTTCAAATCCAATGAGTTCAGCGCTTTTGAAAATAGTAGATACGTATTCACGAAAATTCGTGGTGAATAAACTCTGACATGCATGTCTGATGATAACTCATTTCTGGCCACTAAAAAGGGCAAAATAATATAAAATAACATTTCATATTTCCATTTGAATTGGTGATGAAATAAATACCCGTGTATACCTTGGAATCATCTCCAAGAGTGGTTTTCCCATTAAAGGTTGACTTTCGACAATCCCGAAAAATTATTAAAATTTGTACGTATTTTCCCAGGAATTCTTATTTGGCCAACGTTTTCTTCTTCAGGTCTATGAGTCTCGTACATACTTAATACCGGGCTTCATGGCGTCCAGGTCTATTCTCTTTCAATCTCTCCCGCTCTTTCTTAATAGTCTCCCCTCTATCACAGCCGTCAGCATCGTACGGCTCAGTCCAGCCACCAGTTCCTGAAATTTCTCGCCTAGCATCTTACTCTCAACCGTCACAATTTTTTTTCACTTCGTTTGTCTTCATACGACCAACTTTATTTTCTCTCTAACCATGCATCTAGATTGCCCTTTCATCTTCGCTTATTCTCTTACCTTAAACAGTTTCTTTCATCCTTGCAGCGAGACGCTCCATGATAAAATTTGTATGAATTTTATCTTGTCAACTTCACTTGGCAACCTTTTCACTAGCTCACTTTTCTTCACAAGTACTACTTTTCCCAAAGCAATTCTTCTCCTGATCTAGGAATTCATGCAGATTGGCATACAAAGGTTACCTAAAGTAGTAAAATCGTTTATCGTCCCACAAGTACCGATGGAAATTCCCAAAGTAGATAAGGTATTAAACCAACGCAACAATTTCAGAGATTAAAAATCATTCGCCTTGAACTCTCTTTCTTGCATTGAAATGCATATTAGCGGATGACTACGTTAAAAGTTACTGTTGTCTCCCGCTGGGTATCTCCTGCAGTTTCTTGATTACAAGCTTTATCGGATTATGGTCCAACGATTTACTACTTGTACTTAGAGTTATTTTTTTGCCTATTAGGTATTTCATCATTTATGCAAGCATGAAACAGCTGTAAATGATTCATTAAAGAAGACAACAATTCGTGTCACGTGACTTTGCAAGAAAGGCTTGTATATATAGAGACTTTTCTGTACAGTACTGGGACTTTTAATTATTCAGGCTAAGGCGCACGCGTTATATTCACAAAAAATGTATCCTTCGCAAGAACTTCGGCAAGGTTACTGGAGGTGTCCGATTATTAATATCAACGACACTCACTGGGTTGGGAGGTGACCTTTAGAGTTTTAATAAAAGAGGGGAGCCGCAGAGTTATTTTTGAAGTAACCCATCAGTAAAAAAAGGCTAAGGAGGCTCATGCTAATAGAATAGATAACCTTGCCGAACACGCTAAATCCACTCAAACAGGCATTTAAAAATGCTTCTAATGCGTGAGAGGAAAATAATTTCGCGAATCACGAATACGAGTAACGGGCAAATTATTTGTATTTGTGAAAGAAACGATTATAGAATGGCCTAGAATTACCGAATTGCTACAAAAGTCAAGTATAATAAGATTTGGCGAGGAAGAGATTTTTATTAGGGAAAAGAATTAAAAAAACATTGTATATCTAAACGAGACATCGTATTTAATTATGAATATATTTGCCAAAGAGATTGAAGATAAGAAAATGCCGGATGGAAATTTTATGAGGGTAACTAATGCAAATGTAAAAAAGAAGATTTCAAGGCTATCTGGTCATATACATGTAATTACCAAGTTCAAGGTGGGCGTTACACGAAAAGGCAAGTTTCATACAAACAAGAGTGCCTCATGAATGGTAATTCATTGCGTTCTACTAAATAGATCTCCTCAGGGAATCAAACACAAGATCGCGAAAGATAAGGTATGTAATATAAAAGCTCGGTCTATAAAAGTATACATTCACGTATATTACTTTCAGTCCAAATCGCGCTAACACAGCCTCTTGGAAATACACCATGCCCCAAAATTTGGGGATAATCCATAAAACTCACCTACATGGTTAAAACAAAGTCAATTCTGTAAAAGTAAAGTATAAACGCCAGCAGATAGCGTGAGAATAATGTTGGAGATCAACTGTTCGATGTCACTTCACCGTTATTCTGATACGAATACCCTAGTACTTACTAATGCCGAACTTCACCGTTTGTCTACCAATCTCAATGAACTAGGGAAACTAAAAAAGGTAAGCTTTTACCAATGTTTACAAAAATGCATTTCATAAGCGTGTACCATACGTTATTACCAATAGTTACTCATACGCCTCTGAAAAAACTTGTTTTGCTCTTCCTCATACGGTCCCTCCAATTACGAGTACTCTTATTCAGCTCAATACTATGAAAAGAGCAACACTATGATTGACGGAAAATTGCGGCTTCTTCATGCATTAAAACTCATCGAGATAATTTCGTTGAAGAGACCATGTTGAATTTGCCGAAAAAACTGATGAATACAAATCCTTTATTTCACATAAAACTCACCACATAAGGAAGCAGTCTGTGGGCACTAAACGCTTTCGATTATACAAAACAAGATCTAGCCGGGCTAAAAAACCAAAAACATATGATTTCCATACAACTTCGTCTCTCCTTCAAAAAAACAGTAGATTAGTGTTCCCCTTGAACTGCCCTCATTAACCCCCGCTCCCCAATCACCACTACTTTTGTCATTCTTACTGCATAACAATTCCAAGTCACTAGATGTCATTTAAATCTAGAAGTCCGACATTGTCTCAATATTTAACCTCGTGTCATAATTAGAGGAAAAAATGATTACATAGCCTATGAGTTCAAGATAGAGCGAAACATAATATCCTTTCAATTGAGTGTGATTAACTACTTCCCGATCATAAATGTCGGTGTTCTCGAATAACGGTCACAAAAATGTTTCCTGAAAAACGTAGCTGTTGGAGCTGGCCTGATCGGCACAAGATAGTTATAAATTAATTTCCTTAGTTCTCGTTGATTGATTATTCCCGCTGGCTATGGAAAACAATGGCCAAATGGCAGATTCACTTATCATTAATTTCCACAATAAAGCCACAGTTAACAACCCGAAGGTCGCTTTGATATGTGAGGCACGAGTTCACTCAATATTAAGCCCAGGACCTTTGGAAATTCACACTTCAGGGTATAGGTTACTCAGTTGGTTACCGTTGGTTACCCTGTGCCGCCTGGTTTACCTGGAAGATCTGGTACCCAAAACTCACACAGCTAGGGTGAAGCTGAGGGTGCCTAGTGGTGTCCTCGGAAATCGAACCCGAGTCCTCCAGCCAGTAGGCCAGCGTGCTACCCACATGCCTAACACGTTCTTAGGCCTTGTCAATACTGGCATTAAAAATAAAATAATAGTCGATTTTCACCTGAGCCGGTATTCCTATATGGGATACAAAAATATCATTCATAGCTCATTACGCAGCTTCCATCTATTAAAAATGTGACGAATAAATACTAATTAAGCTGTTTGAATCTCCTGTAGTACAGTATTAATGAGGATGGCAGTGAGCAAAAGCCGAAATAAAGAAGCGTTATTGAAACTGGAAATATGCTATCAATTCGCAAGTGTTACAGAAAACCGCCTGTCACGATTACGGATAATGTTATGTACACCGTTACCTACCTATGATACTGATTAAAATTATCAAAATATCGATAACTTTGGTCACTTGAGCGATTCACATTCGCTTGTCATACAAGACGATCTCTTTTCTTGGGATCTCATGAGGGAGGCCTTGAGTTTTAGCATTCCCACTCCAAGAATGAGAATGCACTTATGCACGCCGTATTAAATCAACCGCGCTATGCGAGGAAATAAGATTATGTAAATCAAAGAAATAACGAAAATTCAGATGATACTATCCACAAGCCCATTCCTTCCAATTAAGCCTTGCGGCTGAAACGCATGTTTCGCTTGCATGAAGAAATGTACAAATTGACAGTACCATCAGTGTCTTCATTAATTCTCGAAAGCGCAGGTTACGCACGATCGAGGCCAATGTCTCAAAAGAGAAGTGGCCGACTACCCACGATAAAGGTCGAGGCACTGTGGGCTCGAAAGAATGAAGTTCGCAATGCGGTAAAGTCAAGAGCTCGTAAAATCCGTGGCGTGCACACGGCTCAAGTGGCCATTGATTGCACGGAAATTTACGACCACAGCTGAGTTTGAGACCTTTCAAGGAGTCCAGAAAACGAGAGAGATCAAAGAGAGAAAGGAAATACATGGGAGGGAGTCATCATTCATATTCAAACGAATGAAAGCCACGGGGAAATTATCACGTTGGTCGTCCTTAAACGAGCCGCGAAAACGCACAAGGGAACGTAAAACATGCATCATTTAATTTTTGAGACAACAAAGTTCCCATTCTCGAAAAGATAAAATGATATACCATCAAAGAAAAACCTTTACGGAAGGCCTTTATTTGTCCATTCCATTTATGGTTGCACTTGACTGATTGTGATTTAATTGAATGCAACGATATCGGCAGCGCCAACAGTTAAAAGAAAATAAAATAAAGATAAAATCTCAACACAACATGACCTACTCCAATCCACATATTGACGAACTCATTTAAACTTCCTCCACAGAACATTTCCACTCAAGGTTTTAATTTCCTCTGTTCGTCACAAAGGCACACCAATTAAAAATCTAAAGGCGTGCGTGCATCCAGTACTGCGATCAAAATCTCTGGACGATAAGTCACAAGAATGTGTACTAAACGTAAACCCATTAACACCGACCTAAAGGGAATTGCTTTCTTAACGTTTTTATCACCGCATTAAATTTGTCCGATATAATTCATCAATTAACTATTCTCATTATTGAAAAAGTGAGACAAATATTCCACGGGTTTTTCAAGATTTGCAAAAACATTAGCATTCAACCAGAGCAAAAATGTCCTCTAAACTCATTTAGAAACCGGCTTCGAGAGGTTTTTGGGTGCAGGGATAAAAATAAACCGAGGGGTACACGTTATGGGTGATTTGTTGTTGAGAGAACAGGAGATGAAGGTGATAGCTAGAGGGGAAGGCTTCATCTGAGAGGTTGGAAAGGTTAAAATATCCAAATGTCAGCTAATTGCATGGTCCTTTATGGGATTGCTGTGGCTGTTAATTGGAGGGAGGAAATAATAGATACTTTATAACAGCAATCAAAACTTTCGCCGTGGGTAGCTGCGTGTCCGGGGACTGGGAGGGGATAATGGGTTACAGGATGCTGTGCATTCCCTAAAGAAGAAGGAAAGACTTGCTTGAGAAACGTACCACTCAGAAGACATCAACCTTGTTTCATACATATTCCCGAAATAACATTATTTTTGCGGATTCGCATAACATTAACCTGGAAATGGCACTTACTGTCTGAATGTACTAACTTTGGCAGATGCGGTGATTTTTCAACATAAGACTCTTGTAAGTCGCTAAGATCACGATTATTAGGACATATGTTTCCTTTAGCAGGTATAACTTCCCATCATAACCAGGAAGTAATTCTGCGAATGTTTAACAAATGTTGCATTTCAATTCACTTAGGCTGGTGTCCGCCGGGTCATCATAGAGTACGTGCTCACCTCTTTCCAGAGCTGTGTCGCTTTAATGACAAAAAACACTCAATGCAGTGCAGATATATGCCATAACTAAGATTCGTCAATGTCAGTATGAGTCTGCCAGGTCTTGTGGTCTCGAGGTGCTCAAAATAAGTTTTTAAGTTACTTGAACGAGATACCTTAAGGGGATTATATGCTCCTCCGTTGACTAATTTATCTTGGTCAACACTGCTTCAATCAGCTTCATATAACAGACGAATATCGTGCTAATGACCTCAGTCGACGAGGTACTCATTTATTAATACTACTATATTAACGAAATATTCGCACCCACTCAAGAAAATGGAATTATGCATAGTTTCAAATATCCTACGTCATTCCGGGATCGAAAGTGGAAAGAGGGCATATGAAGAGCATCTTCATGAGAAGATTGATTTGCGTGTGTGGAAAAGATTACCTGCCGATTACGTCAAAACAAGAAGAGTGGTTTAAGGAATGTCTATTTTTTTTACTAAATTACCTGTTTCGATATTATATAACCATGGGGTGGTATAACAATGTAACAAGTTAGGTAACGCTTTCATTTTCTTATGGTTTTTTTCTCCTCCGAATTCTCACTCGCCACTGCTTTCCCCGTCTATTACATAACAGATTCAAAAATCAATGATCTCCTAGCTCCACAAACAATGAAATGCAGTCGAGGAAATATCTCTCCTTGGAGAACACGTGAGTTGGGAGATAAATAAAATAATAAAACGAATAGAATAAACTGTCACATGGAATCGGAGCTGAGTGTTTGAAGAACCAGCACACCCCCGAATTTCAGGAATCCACGGAAGAAGGAGCATCTCACATAGACAAAAAAACCTATTTACCACGCATCCACGTTCTGTCGTCGGAAATAAACCAATTTAGGGGACAAGACAGAGATAAAAGTCATCCTTCTCGGAGCCATGGGGAGTAAAACGTGCTACGCAAGGTCGCGAGGTGAGTGGGAGGGAGAAGTGTGGCGGGGTGGATTCCAAACCTCTTCTCCACAGTTGACGGAGAGGATGAAACGAGAGCAGAGCGTAAAATATATTTTGATTGGTAAATGCTTAAAAATTCAAACAGTAAATAAATTGGGACACCCTCCTCTCATGGAGATTCACGTCGAAAAATCACAGCCAATTCTGAGGATCAGAATAACACGCGTCTTCCACGAGGTATTCCGATTCGTGAAGAATCTTATGAATGAACACAGAAAGCGTCAAAATATTATTTGAAACCCTGGACTGGGCGAAACTTGTAAACACGAAAGTCCTTAATTAGAAATTAAAAATAATTACAAATCACTTGAGTTTGACGATGGCACCGAAGGAAATTACCCTAGCGCCGTATCGCATCGGGAGGTGAGACTACAGGCAGAAGTTAGGGGAAATTCACAGCAGAGTTGATCAATATAAATAATATGTTTTCCCTCCCACAATTCGAAACAACGGCAGGACGAAATATTTTCAACAAAATGGACTTTTCAAATGCCATCATTCACCAATCATGATTCATTCTAAAGGTTTGTGACCTCCAGACTTACGCTCTCGTGGTGACTCGCAGGGCGTGGCGTCGACAGAGAAGTTACAGTCCGCTCCTATCCACTGCTAAAGCAGTATTTGCAATCTTTTTCACTTCTGGAACTATATTTATCTTTTGTATACAACTCAAGAACACTAATTAACCACAAAATACCATCAATTATTATTATTGGATTAATAGCCCAGATTCAACATCGTAATAGGCACCAAAAAAACTTACAAATCATTAATTTAAAGGAACCTCTTGTATCAAGACGACTGAGAAACACAAATTTACCCGTCAGCAGGCAAGGAATTACCATTACGTTTAAACCGAGGAGGTAAATGTTCCGGAGTGCCATCTCTTTTTTCATTTCATGTTCCAATCCACTGAGCCCAAGTAAATACTTGTACAGGGGGAAATCGTCAATATCCGGGTAACGACTATCTTCCCGGTACTTATGCACAATTCTGAGAGAGACAAGCAGGCAATGATTCCCAATCAATGGACTCAATCTATTTGGTCCTAGCTTCAAGACCTTCTCTAATGCTTAGAGCAACAAGAGAACACCATTAATTGAAGTTTTTCACAGTTGAACTTAACATGATAGTTTTCCCGTGATTCTTTCCAGAATAGATTATATTAAACAATTGATCACATGGACGATACTGATATCCTCAGAGAAGAATATTATTCAAAATATTTGAAGCAAGTTTCCGTGGTACGAGGTTGGCTCTTGTTCCATCTATAAAATCAAACTTCAGGTTGGAGACTGAATTGTCTCACGTGGGAAATCAGCGAAAACAATGATAATTACCTAGGACTTCAATTTCTCCCGGCGGATGATGGCAGTGAATTCTTCTCGGGATTTCATCCGGGTAGTCTCCTCCATCTCCATCGCTGCCGACGTTTCGATGAAATCCTTTTCCACCTTTCATCGGCCCTGATGACGATGAAAAAGGATTTCATCGAAACGTCGGCAGCGATGGAGATGGAGGAGATTACCCGGATGAAATCCCGAGAAGAATTCACTGCCATGATAATTACCTCTTAAGACACAACGATAATGGGCATTGATCAAGGCCAGGTGATAAGGGAATAGATCTATTCTGGGCTCGCACAAAATTTATATTTCGACAAAGCAGGAGAAGATAAACGCGAGCCAACGACTTGAGATATGCGCGCACAAATCTAAATTCATGCGAATTTCGTTCGTAAAGAGATTAATTTGCCAGTGTAAATATATTTTTGTATCGCAAGTACAACGGTCTACCTGAAATATATTGTTCCGCGATTGCTTTCCAACCAAATAACAAATGAGTGAAGTGACCTGTTATTTTAATCACCTTCCAGCATTGAGTATTAATCATACATCAGATGTTCAATGGTCACAGGTATGGGCCGCACAACGGATGTAGCTCTGTAACTGCGATTAACTCCCTCTTGCAGGCAGGATGGAACGCAGTGCAGTTTTTGAACTCTCCGTACATTTCAAAATCAACATATTATCAATAAGGCTACGGATGGAAGTGGATGGCGAAATTAAAAAATGCGAAGGGCTTTGCTTGCGAAATCTAATTCCTGGATGTCATATAAATGGGTGCTTTGAGCTATTTGCACTGCTGAGAATCCCATGAAGATGGAGAGAAAACACACATTTCCCTTCGATATTCATCTCCTAACTATGGCCGATGATTCCTTATGCCGCATATGAAGTTAAAAATATATTCAGTTTATAAAATGATTTCCATCATAGCTAACAAGATCTTTAATTAAATTAAATTAGGGTATTATAACGCAGGCAAGGAAAATTTATCTTTAGTAGGTACAGTTGGTAGGAGCGTGACTAAACCTTTTTTCCCGATTGGAAGGCTCAATTAATGCACCATTTTGTTTCGAAAAGGGACTGTATGCCCATAGTGACACTTTTCATGTAACTCCAGGATCAACCGAGAAGAAAACTCAAATCTACTTTCTCCACTTAAAAAGTTAAAGTGTGTTCTGGAATGGTGGTTGAGGGAGGTAAGCATAATGTCGCGGAGCAGGTGGGCGATATGCCGAACGTAAGGTTGGGGTTGAGGAAAAAAGTTATCGCGTTTTCAGGCACTCTCTCATGCACGCCGTCAGATACTTAAAGGGAGAAGTTCATTGATCGAAGTGGCTATTCTCCTCCAAAAACCACTTGACGCTAAAACTCATTTCTAAATTAACAAATATAGTTCAATAGGCCAGTGCAATTATTACCTTCAAACATTAATAATGTTGCTCATAAGTTATTCGACAAGAAAAATTGGTCCAAGAGAAGTGGTGAAATACCAACCCACATCAACCGCATCGCTCTCTCTGTCTAATTAAATATAACTTGCGCTCTTCGCCGAGCGCGTTCACTCAAGAGAGTTCTCATATCTTCGAACCATCCAAAACTGGAAAACGACCTATGTGAGAGCGAACTCTCTTCAACTCCTCTCCAAATATATTTTAAAACTCCGGCAAGAACGGAGCAGGCTTCCATTCAAGATCAATGTCATTCGCTCAACCTTATCGCGTGCCTCGTGCCGCCGGTTACCGACCCCTCGGGCCCCGCCAAAAACAGCTTTTGCCGCGTTATCCCATTCCTTCAGCAGGAACGCGATCAAACAAAACGGAAAATAAATTAAACGCCACGACTTCCACATGCTTAAAAGCACAGGACTTGCGAGTGGAAGAAAGGAGAGGGGAAGGCAGGGCAGAGGGTAGGCGGAGGAACCAAAATACCTTTGTCCGACACTGCTTACGGTGCAGTGGGACGGAAAAGGTTCTTCCCGAGTTACATAACCCCTTCTTCCTCCTCCAGTCGCTTGCAGCCGGCCCGCTCCCATCTCCCGGGCAACCTCCTCCCTCTCCGCCCTCCTCATCTTTCCACGAGGAGGAAAAGCGATGAAGCCCATAGGACTATTGAGTGGCTGAGATGCTTCAAGGGAGAGGAGAGATAGGGAGGATGTGGGGAGAAGTTGGGCAGGTATTCGACGGAGTGTATGGAATCGGCCGGGGAGCTGAGGCGAGCGACTGCGAAGGTTTAGGGATGGCTGGGGACGGGGTAAGGGTTGTGAAAAAGGCATTTCGAGGGAAGGGTTTGGGGGTGGAATGGAGGTGGGACGGGAGTTGATTGCACCAGGGGAAGGGGTCCAAGGCAGGAGGAGAGCTAAAGGGAACCAAACTTCTCGGGGGAGGGGGGGAGAATCCTCGCCAGCGCTTCCCGCCACCTCGGTTGCCTAGTCACCGTAAAAAAGTCTTACGTAAGTCGTCACGTACCAAACAAATGCCTCGTCGATAACGAGGGGTGAAGGAACTTGAATGCGGCGTTACTTAACACGTGCATTAATGGTGGGAATTTTTCAAAGCAAAATAAAAATGCATGATAATGAAACACGCGAAAGGGAAGAGACCACCAAGAGAAACCACGGACACTTAACTAATCAATATATTTGACAATAAATGCCAGGTATGATTTTAAATAGAATATCAATGGAATTATCGCACGGAAAAGTATTCCTTTTGGAATGCACAGTCACGAACTGCAATGAAACTGAACTGAAACATAACTGCTACTTCACTGACGGAATTCAACCCCGCTATATTTGAACCAGTTGATAAATCCAGCAGGATACGCTCCGTTTAATGGGTATTTAAAATGAGAATACCGCAAAAAATTTACCGTTATGAGATGCGTCATGAAGATAAAGCTATACGCGCAATAAAACGCAAATGTATACATGGAGTAATAAATAATTGGGAGCTGAAAAAGGAGATCGAGATAAAAAATACTCCCCGTTGAAAATTCATCATGCGTACGAAAAGTTTTATCTCACCAAGTGCGCTATTGCGAAGGTTGAAGCGAGGGTTGACTCCCACACGTGTGTAGATGGCACGTCAATGACCCAACTGCTAGATATCCCGGGAATGTATCCTCTTCGTCCACCAGCCTCCCAGAAAACCCCTTTATGATCGGCAATTGAAGAGCCACGGGGGCCGAACGTGGTGAAACTGAAGGGAGGCGTGGGATGGGGAGAGGGAAGGCCAATCAAAAGCCGATGCGGCTCTTTGCGCGTGCCACATCCTGATTGTCAAAGACCGCCGAGGGTAGAATAATGAGATGGTCGAATTAAGAATGGACGGAGGCCGCCCGAGTGACGTCTTTGATTGAAGCGATGGCGGTTATTGATGATTCAAAGACCCGAACTCCACGTCCCTCTTCCTTCCTCTGTGTCGGTTGGACGAGATGAGATGGGGGCAGCGAAGTCAAATCATATATATTATGGGAGGATAGGGCGACTCCTGTTGAGATTCCAAAAGGGCCAATAATTAATACCGAGAATATCTTTTCACAATTCTATTGAAAAATGGTACCCAAGTGTGTAAATAATTTAGACATGCGTACATTTTTCGTTTTCTGGGATGAGAAGTATGCCTACATGCCATGTTCGGAGGGTCACAACGTAACGGTTAGCAAATATTTGTAAAATTATATAAATTTAAATTTGTTTTTAAAGGCTAACACGGAATACTATTAATAGTCCATATGCTTATATCAAGCACACTTATATTATTCATTTATAATACACATCTTATGGGCATGTGCGAATGAATGCGAACTTTATATTTGTGCATAAATGAATATTTATACTTAAACGCCTTTCGGCGGCGTGTAAGGGACTGTATGGATTATCGTATGTAGATATTGAATGATTGTATTTGTACATAATAAAAATTAGACTTTAGAATGACTACAAATTATTTTAAGCAGAAAAATCCAGAAGGAGCAGAAGGGGTTATAGAAGTGCGCTGAAGTCGTTGCGTCCCCAAGTCTTCTGTTTTTCATTGCAAATTAGTGGTTTACCAAAGTATCTCCCAACGCGATTTCGAGAGTTATCTCGGATGTAATATTATGTTGACTTCAAAGATTCGATCCCTAGGAAACATTGTGAAGTTAACAAGAGTTGCGGAGACAGGCGATGCATGAACCTCTAATAGCGTCCGAAAGACAGGTTTGCAAAAATAATTTCAATATACATTAATGACGCCTGTAATAAGAGGTAATTCATTCCCTCAGTTAATTAGTTCAACTATTCCCTTTCACCACCATCATGCGCGTTTATATTCACCTTTCAAACATCATACCTACGCCTCTCGATATCATTTCCTCGACCAACCTTGTACAGTATACTCTAATTTCATTAACCAACCCCATCATCATTATATACCAAAACAACAGCTTATTGATTTGCCTTGCTCTTCGCCCGACTCTCATTCTTCCATGTTTAACTAAACCCACCTCTTAAAGCCCTCCTTACTTTTTAAATCCTTATTTTCCTTAGGTGCCCCTCTTTACAAGCCATTAAAAGCTACACCAATGCCCTCGATGACCTTTTTCTCTACGTCGCCTCTCTCTCAGCCATTCCCCGCTCGTGCTGCTCCATCCAGAATGTTTATTTTGCTAATATGATATTTGTGCTGTTTAACATGTTTACTCTCCACTCTATCCTCATTTTAGACGCTCACCAAAGATAATAGTAAAAATTTAAAGATAAACTCTTTTATTTATCGAATAAACACATAAAACATAATGATAATGAGTGGAAAATACATAGAAATAGAAAAAGGAATCGCTACAATGGGCGGAATAGTAAAGATAAACTAGGGGGTGAAATCGCATTGAACGACGCTGTATTCGAGGAAGGAAGGACATCGTGACAGCCCTCGTGTTACTAGGGATCAATGACCAAATCCTAAATGCACGAAACGAACGGCATCATTGACTTGATGAGCACAAGACACGCAGCAAACATTCGGACATAAATCATACGACGACACCTCAAGAATATACAATTGATTTAAGTATCTGGGTAATGTTTTAGGCAGAATTTATGATACGTATAATATACGTGTATTATATCCCTTCCCAAATGAAAATTAAACTAGCGACAGACAAAGAAGCTTATGTCAACCTATTGCCTGTAAATATTATAACGGCCAAAGGTTTGACTGCAAAATAGTAAAATTTTTCTGGGTCACGTTTTATCACCTTAATGCTAAGCAGTGTGATTCCTGCTGGAGTGCCTTAGACACCCGATTTGTTTTTGAAACAGAATGCATTATGCCACAAAAAATTCGGGTTTCGATAACTGGCAGACGGCATTCTATAATCAATTAGTATGCGGTAATAAACACTACTTGAGCTAAGTTCTAGTTTACAAGAATAAAATCAGGTGACAAATGGGAATGCAAAATATTCCTCCAAAATATGTTCCTTAAATTACGAGATGTACGCAACTTCTAAGGCCACCAAAACTTTTATAGGGACTTGGAGTAGACACGTAAAAAGATATCGTGGATAATACAACACCCGAGCACTCTAATGAACACAAGGAACCGATGTCTACACCGCACAGGACTTGTATAGCTACTGCTAAAAAATCGCGTTTTCAATAGTTAAAAGGCGTTGTGGTGCACAAGAAATGAGCGTAATCCATTTTCTCCACAATTGTGGCCTATCGAAATTCATCGTCAATTGAGTAAGACATATGGCGATAATGTTGTGACTGCGAAAAATATACGCTCGTGGGTGCAACAATTTAAAGAAGCCCGGACGCCCTGTGACAACGAACCAGCCGGTTTTCCCAATGAGCAAAAGGGACCCATATACAAGCGTTTTCGGCGGCCATGAAATCGTGGCATCGACACGGTGAAAAATATGCACGTACACTGTAAGATTGCAATGAGATGTAACTGAAGTTTCAACTTTTCGCTTTAAGTACGTGGTCAGAAAATAATTAGAAGACCTTAGAATTTGAACGCAGCTCTTAGGACCGTATGAACATCTCCATCTTCCTTGAAACAAAATAGGTGAATTGGGCATTTTTTTACCCAATACTTCGTAAAATGGTTAAAGAATTAGTTAGGATGAATACATCAGAATCAATTCCACTAAATGACCCAAGATCAGTTACTACGGCCTATATTTCGTAATTATATTACTCAGTAGCCATTTAGTATATTCACATTTAATTTAACAAGATTAGAAGTAATCACAAGTAATTAGTCCATCGGTCAAGATAGGTTTTTGACATGTACAGAGACTAAGCACAGCTACACTACTAAGCGAATAATCAATCTTTTCCGCTAACTACAATTGACCCTTCTTTATTTCCACATACTTTCTACCTCTCTTCATTCCATCCAGTATGGCTTCCTTATTCCTGGTTTGCCCAACATTCTCGTCCCCATCACAATTTTAAGCGCTTGATTGAAATCGCGTGGTTAAATGAAGAACACCATTTATATT
Organism: Hetaerina titia; assembly: GCA_037158775.1. Classification (NCBI taxonomy): domain Eukaryota; kingdom Metazoa; phylum Arthropoda; class Insecta; order Odonata; family Calopterygidae; genus Hetaerina; species Hetaerina titia. The sequence continues at coordinate 22,815,983 of CM073771.1, forward strand.
TCCACTGTGCTTTATTTTCCTACGAAAATAAAGAACAGAGGAAAAAAACATTGTGTTCTTCATTTAATGAATATGAACTTCCACAAAGTTGAGTCTGAAACAATTGAAATCGTGTGGGTTTTACTAAGTTGAACATATTCTCAATAATAAGAGGACTCCCTACCATTAAAACATACCCGCAACTGTTGCGTTACCAGACCTGCAGAGTAATAAGATTTTCAACGATGCATTCATTGCTACTGTATGGTCACACATAACAAGAGGTTTCGTTTTCTTCACATTTCAGCACCTCACCACTAATGGGAATAACTGTTCTAAAAGATAGAATCACGTAATAAAACCCTAATGCAATGAAAGGGAGACTATTGTACCATAACAGAACACCAGATGGCGGTTTTAGGCAGTTGTAATAGTATTTTCTGGAGAAGAAGCGTTTTTTTCCCTTTTGATACGACATGGCCCGTATGGGCGAGGTTCTTGAAGATCCAAACACTATAACAGTTGATGGAAAACAAGAGGGAAGGTTTCATATAGGCCGCCATAGTTATTTATACAAGCCACGATGAAATTATAAGGTCTATAACTCCGTTGACGCCCACAAGACCGTCCTTGACCTCAGCTCCGTCCCGTATAAACTCCGGTCAGAACTAAAATAGAAAACACTACACCACTCCCACACTGGCCGACGTCTACTCCAGCCAAGGGAGGGACAAAAGGGCAAGAAGACCCGGTCGTGTATGGGAGGGTGATAAATGGGGGGGCGACGGAGCACAAAGCACGTGAGAAAACGACAAGAGTGGGAGGGCAGACATGTGACAGCCGGGACAGCGAGAGAGGGAGAGAGACAGTATTAAGAAAAACGAGGGGAGTGCCGCAAGTAAAAGTGATGCGTATTGACTAAAGAAAGAAGTGGTGGAGGTGAGAATAATAGGCGTATTCAAGACGAAAATCTCAGAGGGCGGTGATCAGGGAGATAAACATGATAGGAAAACGCAACTCACCAGGCTAATCCTGTAGGAGAAACTATGTTCAAGCCAAGAGACCAAGTGTGATGGATACATGTAAATAAAGTTACCTCCTAATGTGGGGGTATTTTATGAAAATAATTAAATTAATCCAGTTTTTTAATGTCTTTCCTCCATGAAGCAGCGATGGTGAATAAAAATGAAAAATACAATTAGAGAAAAATAGGATATAAGTTTTTAAGTCTCGAAAACTGTTTATCACTGAATGTAGAAATCTGTAAAAAATAAAATATCTCGAGTAAAATATTACTTAATGCCAGAAAGAAGTTTTATGTATTAAGTCTGCAGTCGCGTCCCTAGCATCTGACGCAGCGTTTATGGGATGCGGACGCAGCATGACAAGTGGACTGCATGCATCGCGACTGCAACGTAGCACCCTTCAAATCGTGGTTCATACGCGAACGTATAGCTTCGATGAGCGTTTCGTTCGTCTCATTTATCCACTATCCATCGTGACCGCAAAGAAACAGGGAATAGAGTAAAGAGGCACGTCAAGAGGCACTACCACAACTTGACGCCGGAGGAGTACATACGCAGAGTGCAGTCACGCACACCGGAGACGTTTTTCCAAACGCTCGAATGTAACTGCGCCAGACTGCACAGCTGCAAGCCGTCCTCGTCCTAACGCCAACGGAGAAGTCTCACATTTTCGGCTGCGGCGTCCGGATCTGCGTTGGAACACAGCCGCAGACATCTAGACCGTAACTTACAGCACAGGTGTACATGGGGTTGCGTGCACTCAGGAGAGACCCACGATGCGATGTCCCTGATGCTTTCAGTGTCGTCATTCTGACCTAATTCGGCAGGTATTGATTTGATCAACGAACAACACATTAACCCAAAAACGTTTTGATGCCTAGAAAGTAGATCTGCCAACTCTTTGGCCTCTTAAACCATGCTAAGTGGAAAAGTTTGGTTAAGAATCACGGGTTTCATTAATCCATACGTGAGTACGAATTCAATTATGTAACAATAAATTTAATTCTTCAACGAGAATTTCCAGCCGTTGGTGCGAGAAAATTAGCAATAAACTACGTGCAATGTAAAGGGAAACAAATTGCTTTAAATCTCGACTTTTTAAAGGGGAACGATTGGCGAAAATGTTAATTAGATGATTACAGATAACTTTCTTTTACAAGTAGCTAAATACCGTCACTTAATCCGTTTTTTTTGTTTAGACAATATCATTTAATCGTTGTCAATTGGGAATTAGATTACCATGGAAGAAAACGGCGTAGTGAATTAAGTTTTAAGAGTATTGAAATAATGTCCGGTATCGAATGCGAAGCCTCGATGGCCCTTGAGAAAGGATTGTTACTGTTTTAGACCGCAATTGATCCCTCTTCCTCCTCCCCCTTGTTGGACTAATCTAATTTCGCAATCTCTCTGCATCGGATGATGTCTAAACCGAGATCAAAAAAACAACCGTGATGCGGGTGGCATTATTATGGGAAAAAAATATCCCGAATCTTTCCTTGTATTTCAATTTATAAGCAAAATGGATGCCCTGGACAGTATACATGCTTTCAAGCACCAAATCAAAATTCTCAAACCTGATTAAACACAGATCTCACGCCCAGAATATGGATACTTAAGTCTTGGTTGAACTTACATTTTCAAAATAACAGAACTTACAAAAAGAATTCGTTAAGTTAATATTAACGCACCACAAGAGGATATGTTGCCGACTCGAAACCTTTTTTTAAAACCTTGATGGTCTTTACATTTGATGCATCAAATAATTTCTGCAAATCGAAATTATGAACTCAAAATTTTCGCCAACTCTTATCAATGATCGAAAACTACTTCCAACTCTTTCAACTAGGGCGTAACCACTGCATCGGTTATAACTAAGAGAAAATGATGACCGACTGATTAAAAGCTACAACAATACGATACAGATTTTAATACATAGACGTATTCAGTTTTAACTTATCTCAATAGATAGTACTTTAAAGCGAACTGTGTATCCTGTTCATTTTTTTCTGCTTTTAGTTGCCACCGCACGGAGACTCAAGTTTCTCATAAAAATTCTCATTGTTTGATATTCAGAATATTTATTGGAGATTAATATTGTATTTTTCCATTTATTTTATCACAACACTTACGTCAGAGTTTTTGTTGACCTAATGGATAGTTTGTTGCAGTTAAAAATTTAACCGATGCACACAAAACCTATAATTCAACTTATCAATCGTACTGACCCGAGGGAAATGCCTCACTTAAAATTTCTCTAAATATCCTACTCCTCAAGCACTTCAACGTAACGAAGTTCGACCGTCCATAAGTTAAATTCTTCAATGCCAAGAGGCGCCGCTTCTCTTCTATCTTTCCCCTCATCCATTCCCAACTTGGACCGACTTCGCAACCTGAAGACACCTCTTAAGAACATCTCCTTTTCTGGTAGCCTCGAAGTTCCCGCGTCCACTCCAGCCCTCCATTGTTTTTTAACCTCACCATAAAGGATGCGGGAATAAGTTCACTTTTCGCTAAAAGTTTCTAGGCTGAGTACAATTTGGCTTAGGATGCAATTTGGGCTTTGGGCAATCAGAAATTATTTAGACTCCCGTGAAAAAATCACTTGGGAATCGATGACGATGGTTGGGTGGATATTGTACTGGATTCCTACACCGTAGATCCGGCTTCGAATCCCGGAAGTGGCAGAATTTTACAGTGGTTTGAATAACCCTACTTGGACGGCTTTGTGGAGAGCACTTCAAATGGAGTACGCCGCCCGTCGGACGGGACGTTAAACTGCGGACCAATTGTCACCAATCGTTAACAGTAGTCTGATGCCGACGCCGAGTTCCTCTGCACCTTTTCTCGATTCCCTGAACATCGTAACTATACCAAATTACCCATATATCCCAAATGCATAAATAACCTCAGCTGTCGGTCGCCTCCGCGCAGTTCGCATGAGTACGAAGGCGAAGAGAGATGTTCCGAAGGGCAGAACGGACTGAGTGTGCTTGGAGGAGAAGGCGGAAGGAACAGGGGGAAGTGAGAAGGCTGGAAGGCGAGGGCGGTTGGCCGAGGGTGAAAAGGAAAGAGAGAGAGGCTTCCATGAAGGGGGAGGGGTGGGTGCAGAGGATGTTGGGGAGGGGCGAAGAAAAGGTCGGGTGGAGATAGAGTAGGGGGGGAGGCGAACAGAGGGCAGTGGCCGGGAGAGAATCGAACTGACGAACCCCTCCGCAACTCTTCTCCTCTTTCCTCCTCATTTCCCTCACCCCCTAGCGCTCACTCCGACGCCGTTTCCTCTCCGTAGCCGTTGCTGAGGCCGCCAACGCATGCGATCGCACGTAAAACCGTACGTGGCGCGCACACGCACGTCTTGGTGGTTGTTGAAGCGGGTGCGAGATCGCCAACTCCTCGCCGTCCTTCGCGATACTCCCCTGCCACCCTCCGTTCCGCCACCTTCCATCCATTTCCCTCCTACGTCCCACCCGCCCCCCAGCGGCTAGCGCGGCCTTTCGCCGGCGCAACAAGCCCCGCCCCCCCATCTCCGGTGAAGTGCACGATCATCCCTCTCTCTTTCTTGCTCTCTCTGTCTCTCCCGCAATCCCACCCCGCGCGCCAAAACAGCATGAACTTGAGCGGCTTGGTCTCCGAAGAGCGTGGCGGCTTCGAAACATCAGCGCAGCGGCGAGGCGTCACGACAAAGCCACGTCTTCTCGCCTCAGTGAAGTTTTTCTGAACGGCTGGGGGGGTTCGCTCTTTCACTTGGCATGCCTATTTGCTCGTTTCTGGCGGCTCGTGACACCGATAAGCCTTCGCTAGTCAGGAAGCTTCCCGAGGAGGGAATCGCCAATGAATACATGACAGCCATGATCGAGGGGGGACTCGAACCCATGACCTTGTATTAACCGGCGGTCGTGTTACCTACCAGTCAAAGTCGAACATGAATTCTCTTTCACCGAGAGAATGTTTCAAATGGACGCAGGCATATGACACGAAGCACTTCCAGCCAACTATTTAATTTACGAGACATACAATAATTACGATATCATACTCTCGTAAGACTTCTTACTAACAAAAATTCAACTTCGACTCGATTGTTTCTTTTCTCTCAGCTTCCATTGTGCAGGATTTCCACTAATTTTAGTCGAGGCAAGTCAGCCCAATGGATATACAAACCGTTCTCCTGCAGACCGGAGGGTGTAGTTTCAAATGCAGGCTAATTTGGTTACCCACATATTCACCAAAACTGTCAAATTTTACGCGACACTACTATATATCTCCTGGGAAATCGAAAACGGCACCGGCAAAAGAGCTCTCTCCCTTCCCTGATATTGAAATTTCACCAGGCCTAGAATTCTGCTTGATGTGAGTGGCACCTCAATTAAAAAAACCTAGTTGATTAGCGTCGTTTGTATTGCCTTTATCCTTTTAAGTACTCCGGTTTCAACTCCATATATCTTAATTTCGAAATTCGCTTATATAATGAGAGTAATGTGCCCACCAAAGTACACCTTAGTATCTTAGCTAACGCGGTGGTCCAGTGGGTAGAGCGTTGGACTACTACTACTGACCGCAGGGTCCTGGGTTCGATTCCCGGGCGAGGCACTCTGGGCACCTGCAGCTCCACCCAAGCTAGTTGATTTTTCAGGTACCAGATCTTCCTGAGAAACCATAACCGGCACAGGGAAAGGAACTGGCCCCCCTACCCTGATGTGTGAATATTCACACGCCGTCGGGCTTGGTACATGGGCGAGCTCTACCATCACCTACTAAACCGACCTTCGGGTTGATTACTGTTTATGGTTCTTTCCTAGTAGCGTAATTTTTAGGGGAGGCGACCGACAGATGAGGTTATTTGCGCCATTAGGGATGGATGGGAAATGATGAAGGGTGGAGAGAAACCCACCGTCGGCATTAGCCTACTCTTAACGAAAGGGGCCAAGGGGTCCGCAGCTTAACGTCTCATCCGACGGTCGGGGTACTCACTCAAAGTGCTCTCCGCAAAGCACCTCAACTATGGATCGGGATGCCAATGAAAAATACCTACTGTCTCCGGGATTCGGACCCGGACCCTATCGGTGGGAGGCAAGTACGTTAGCCACCGCACCACCCCCATTTCTTTCCTGCAGTCGTCAATTACCTAAAATCTCCTACCATTCGGTGGTCTCAAATTCTCTTCATTGCTTGTTTTACATTCCCTCCCAGTCAATTTCACACCAAGTGGACATTTTTTAAATCTTCCCCTCCGACCTTCCATCACTTCCCTTGTATCATCTACGTGCCTACCTTAAATATCCAACAAAATTCAACACTTCATTAATTTTCCTCCTCGCCCGGCATACCCTCTCCATTCCTCTCCAAACCCAAAACACAAATGTGATCAGTCTTTAATCCACCTTCCTCAGCATCCGACTTTCGGAAACCTTTGAATAGATAACTAAATGCGCATGGCGGTCAGTTTTTTAAAGCTATTAGTATGCTAATGGATGGAAATTCGCCATCAAAGAATTATTTGATACCTCTTGGAAATGTCTTGTCTCCCAAATGCCTACCAGGTATGCCACTCATTTGCCTGGCAATTTATTCATCCACGTTATCTCTCATCGCACCAAAACCTTGAGAAATTTTTAATCTCTACCTATTTCTGCCACAAGTATTTCCAAAAGTATTAGCCTAACTTATTTAACCGGCAACTAGGGGACCAGGTTTTATGCCGCTAGTGAAGACCTCTGCCTTATCATTACAAATGAGTGTTCCAGACATTAATTTCACCTTATATGTAATTCTTTCCATCTTTTGAATCATTGTCACATTTTATGATCATGAATTCAACTTTTATTATTTTTGCAACCATATTGTTAACTGTTTGAAATGATCTGTGAATAAACTCTAATCACTGGTGCGTTTACACGGTTCTACAATTAAGTGGAATATTCCTTGGTGTTATTACCTCAAATGTTGTTTTTCAAAGCGCAATAATAACATACCATATAGAAAACACGATTTTTGACACATTATTAAGAAGAGACTGGAATAAAGCATTCTCGAAGAGTCATTTTGAGATTTCAAGTATCTCAAATTACTTAAAGTAATTTTGACTTCTCTATCTGTCTCGATCTATTTACTCAGCGAAATTTCCTATTTTTAGAGTGGAGAAGACGGTATCTGCAAAACGCCAACGCGGTGGATAATTAATCGTAAAAATGTTACTAAGAACAAAGGGTAATTTAACGCCAGAAATTTCTGCCAACTCACTCTTGCAACTCTGCCAATCATAGATGAAAAGGAGAAACAACTGAATATCACACAATTTCCCCTGCTTGTCACCCACTCTTTCTCAGGACCAAGAAGGAAGGGAACACGCTCCCATATCAGTTCATGAGAGCAGTACGATATGAGTTAGGCGGGTGTTGACCGATAAGTAAGTACATTTACGCCACTAGGGATAAGTGGCCAATTACGGCTTCACACATCCACGCCTGGACTGGACGGAGTACTTAGGGGAAAGAGTATGAAAACTGACCACGGTATCAATCCCACCACCACGACTTAATCACCTCCAACAAAGGGCTGCACATAAATAAGAAGAGTCGAAAAAAGCAGCAATAAAAGATGTCCGTGTCGCTTCAAAAGTTTGAAAACTAATCTCATGGCTCTTTTTCATCAATGGATAATAAATGTGATGAAACATGCAAGGAAATGAGAATTGAGTGTTTGATATGGGTTAGTGACTAAAAAAAGAAGACATTTTAAACGAATATCAACAGTTGGAGACTACGGTCCCAGTACGATTTTTTTAAATTCCTAAACAGATTCAAGGTTTTAAATGTGATTAAAAGAAGTCGCGGTCAGAATATAAACGATGGCGACGGGTCGGGGGACGGGAACTGATCTACGTGGAGGGTATATTGACTCTCTCCGATTGACTACGTGTTTGAATGTTTCCCTCCTGGTGCTGGATAAAAAAGAGGCTACTTCCCAGATATTTCCAATCGTAGAGTGAAACGAGAACGTCCGCCTATCAAATATGTTTTATTATAACAATCCAACGGAGAATGATGGATTTTGGAAATGAAAGTGGAGATTGATATTATGGGTATTTTTGAAAACACAAGGTTCTTCCTCCAGCAAACGACCCTGTATCGATTCTATTAAACTGAATTGAAGTCTGAAATAGGCCATTAAGTCCACGGTATTCCCAATCGAAGCAAAGTCAAAGGTGATTGGGGCGTTGAGGAATGGGAACACTAGCTAGAACGAATGTCATAACGAGCTGGCTAAATGTGATTCCTCTCCACTCCATTCTTTCCAGTTTCAGTTTCTTTATTAGTAAACTAATTCACATCTGGGTAATCAATAGCGTTATTTAAATAAGAATAGAAAAGAAACCTTGAGAAACCTTTCTTCTCTTTACATCATGATGGAGATCCGCTGTACACAAGTTAAGACAGCGAAAAGGCGTAACAGTTTTCCACCAATAAGAGAAGAAGCATTATATTAGCGGGTATTACATACCGTATCAATATCATTACCACACAGTTCCGTCATTTCATACCAGAAAGCTCCTATAAATGGGCATGTAACAATCAGATAAGATTAATATAAATATGTAATGCAATATCTCTTAGCTGAGGTAGAACTCTTAATAGAATATTCTTAAGTCTTGAAACCATTATTATTAGCAGCACCTAATATGAATCCGAATATTTTACTTTCACTTGAAATTTTAATACAATCTTTCATGAATTACTTAATGAAATAATTGAATGAAATTAGTTAAAAACTTGGCTCAGACAGGCACAGCATATGAAAAATGAAAACGCTTTGTAATTTTTTAAAAAGTGACTACTCAAAATACATCTTTGAAATATTATAACAGAGAGAAAATCCGCGAAAGGAACCACTCCATAATTATAGACGAGCCTTCACACTGAGGTCGGAGGTTTGGCTCTTAAAATTACATAAATTACCAATTCATAGTAACCCGTCCTGGTCATCGATCAATTCCCCAAATTCGGCCAGCCGTCAGTGCTTCGTGATAAGATTAGGTTAACTAACGTGAACTTTTTCTCACATTCCACAAAGATTATCATTTTATAGAGTTTCTTAATGTCCTATTAGTGCCATGAAATGTCAATCTCAGCGATCATCCCTCGGGCGGAAATCGACCCTCAATAACTAATCAAGGATCTGATCCGGCCAATATCAATTAGAGCTTCAAGAATTGAGTTAAGTCGCACATGTGAAAAAAAAATAAAATAACGACGGTCAACTCAAAGTGTGTAGAGCTCCAGAAACATAGGAAAAATTATTTGTTTTCAGCTATTTCCGAATTTAATATAATAGTCACGATTCTTTTCAAACTTGTCTTATTCCTATGTTCTCCCATGATTTTGAAGACATCGAGTAATTTCTGACTTCTCGATTATTCGACTATACACTTGTATTCGTCCTAAAATATTAAGACTATGACGAAGAAGGGGGAAAAGGCAATCTCGAGATTCTTCCACGAGAGATGGAAATGGTCATAAAATGCTACTCCAACATCGCATATAAAAGATTACCTTGAGGAGTATTTTTATTCTGTGCCATGAAAAAAGGAGACATGGACCGATTTTTACGGAATGTGGAATAAGATAAGCGGAATACGAATTATAACACGATATTATTCATAAATAATTTACTTTTTCAATAAATACTACACATTAAGTTACGAAAAAAATATTGCCGCAACGGCGTTTCCAAAATTAAAGATCAAATGACTCTAAAGCAAATAAAATTCGGGAAAATGATTAGTTTATTCTACTATAAAAAAAAGAATCATCTAAAGCTAATTAAGAACAGAAAATACTGGGGGCAAAATTCTTTCCAAGTCTCTCAAGCCTCGCTTTCTCGGCAAGTGAATCCCAGGAATAAAATGAGAGTGTAGGAAGTAAGTTAATACCCTACCAAGATGGAAAAATGCTAATGGTTGGGCATCAAACACAGCTGAAGATATGCAACAAGGAGTGGTTGAAAGGCAAGAAAAAATAGCTTGGAAATCTAAGCTTCGCTGAGGGACCCACAACTTTGGCGGGTGACCTTTCGCTCCCTGGAGATGACACATAAATTGTGCGAGCATGAAATGGCTCTCTCTAGCATGCAAACTCAAGTGCTTCACGGGGGAAAAAAGAAGCTAGGACGTCGAACCTAGTGCACTGTGCCAAGAGATGTTATCTCATAGACGGAAGACTTTTTCATTTGAAACATGAGCGCACACAACTTTGCTCTGAGGGAAACGTCTCTAGATGCAAAAAAACTCACTATTACGTACCAGAAGGCATGGTGAAAGAAACATCCTTCAAAAATATCACGACGTCATGTGATAGAATGGCAGGATCAGTAAGTAGGTGTGTAAAAGTCGCTCATGTTTCCTTGGCAACGAAAAATCTTCCTAAAAACCCCACTTGTGGATTTTGATATTAGCAAAGTACAACGTACCTTTTCCTTGGCAATGACTCTATACTGTATTTTGGCATTAAAAAAGAGATTCTGAAAGGACATTTCAATTTTATTTGGCATATTTCCCTCTCTCCCAGTACAGTGAAGCAAGTGAGGATTCGACATTTTGAATGATTCTTCTGATGCATCCATTTTAAAAATCCATAACGATGGGGATCGGGATGGTGAGGTGGCTAATGTACTGGCCTCCCATCCAGAGGGCCCGGTTTCGAATCCCGGCGGCGCCAGACATTTCTCAGTGGTATCCCGACCTCTACTTAAGATGCTTTGTGGAGGGCACCTTGAGTGAGTACGACGTCCGTCGGATGGGACAAGCTGCGGACCCCTTGGGACCTTTCCTTAAAGAGTAGCCTAATGCCTATGCTGAGTTTCTCTCCAACCTTCCTCCTTTCCCATCCATTCCTAATGGCGCAAATGACCTCAGCTGTCGGTCGTCTCCCCTAAATACTACTACTACCATAACGTTTTAATTCCTGTCATCAATCTCCTTTCCACGGGAGAATTAGAATTATTAAAAATTGCAAGAATGAGCATTATGCAGTTCCGTGTACGCTTCTTTGAACAGGAAATCTAAACTGTTAGGAGAAATTCTTACTCTCGGCCGGACCAACTTGTCCCATATTGGTCGATGGGCGTTAACCAGGCCAAAGGCATTCCATGTGAGTCTATGCCACTCACGGAAAAGCTGAGAGAGCGGCCATTAAAAGTGATGAGATAATACCAAAATTGAACCTCCGCAATTAACTCACACGAAGAATATTGATACCAGGAGTCTTCTCAAAGTCAATTTTAAGGATGTAAATTGGAGTGTAAGTTCAGTGAAAAAAGATTGCCCCGTATTTTCCATACAAAATAAATGGCACAAAAATCATTTTTCCGAGACATGGGTCACTTGCGATACGATACAGAGACGAAACATATCATTTGAAAAACCCTGAAACATGAGAAGCCCACCTTTAATGAAATTATGGAGCTTTCGCATAATGTTGACCATTAAAATAGCAAACAGATACATTTGTCCGGATGATCTAACATAGAATAACTGCATCCGGTTTCTTCCCATTTAGTATACATAAATAGACAAACCCCCTTATGTAAAATAAAGCTTACGTAAATAAAAATAATCCAGACACAATATTCTAAAGACAATTTCCACCAATGGGTGGCCATTGACACCTGCGACATTTTGGAATAGGCTCTTCAATGCTTCGTTGAACCGCCGCAAGACGAGGAATGACAAATAATATTACTACGCGGGAAGTAAAAATAAATAATTACCAAAAGATTGTCTTAAACAGTCTCAGGTTGTTATAAACTGATTGGTCAACTACGCATTAACATAAAATTGCGGAGCAGGGAACATGAGAATTGCAAATGCCAGTAAACAACGTGCGCTTTAAGTGAGCATTCCTCAAAATATTTGGGCCGAAAGAATAAAAGAGAGCAGTAACTATGAACTAAAACAGTCCTCTCAGCCAAATGGACCACAGAAAAGGAACTTATGATCCAACTTAGGCGAGTGCTGACATGTCAGGATCTCACTCGAGTTTGCATAGATAAAATTTGATAGTTCATCAAGAAGACGTATGTCTCTGAAATTACGGACCAAAACGAAGAAAAGCGTATATTTAGGAAAAAAAGGAAACCCTTGGTGACTTTACCGCACGGAGTAAGCATAAATCAAGGGCGTAACTCGATTCAGTCGAGATAACGACGTGCTAACGAACTAAGAGTGATTAATTGCTGATCGACCAACCGCGAAGAAGTAATTTGAGCGATTTTGAGTGATTTACAACGCTTTTTAATTCACTCTTCTTCGCTAGAGGCTTCGGGTGAGAGTGAACTCATAGTGGCGAGCGGGAATCGGGTAGAAATTCAGAACGGCGAAAAAATTTTAATAACAGTTTACCCCAATATAAACTTGGACGAGTCAACTGCCTTGCCATGGCACCTACGTTGAAGACGATATTGATAAATATGGTGACCAAGAAAAACTTCAAAAATACAAGTAGAAACATCACATATTATTTTAATAAAAAACAAATAAAATATCCCCTGAAGTCAAAATATGGAAATCAGTATAAGATAGTAAATTCTGAATGTTGCTCCAGTTATCCTATCGATACGCATGGAAACCAAATTGCTCACGTTTCTGTTACAGATAGAAAAATTATCAATTAGCAAAAGGTGAGGTAGTTGTTAAGGAAAAAGTTTAATGACGGTCACATTTTTTTCGAATAGTTTCATAACATGAAACCGGGAAAGATACTAGCATAAATATTTAAAGTCTTTTAATACAAATGTGAAAATCAACCATTTTCATTGCAATGAAAAGTAAGTTTTTTTTCTTCGTGCAGACTTAGGTAATCACGAGAGGAAGTGCGCGATTTCCGATTCCTTTTCATGAAATATGATGCTTGTATTATTCAAAATGGAAAAGGAAATTTGATTACGAAGACATCCAGCCTAAATTAACTCAAGAATATCCAGTAATTTGCGCAGATATGCAGTAAATGCTTTTGTGCGAACTTCAAATCCTACATTGATGGCACATCACAAACTTTTTGAAGAGTGGCATAATCGAGGTTCTGCCACATTTTCAAACTATTATAAACTCATACATATATGGAACTGAGCTGGCACCTGTTGGTCACAATGTTCGTACAAATATATGCTTATCCAAGTATGTGCTAACCGAGGGAACAGATCTGGCAACGGCTGGAGAATTTAGAGATGTGGTTAAAGTCGTTCAAGACACCAGGTACAAGGCAGTATATTAATTCGATTTATTATAATGATATGAAAAGAGCATATGGCAGGATTATCCTTGACTGACCTCGGAGCCAAATGCCGCCACTTTCAATGCGATAATGTTGGAAATAATTCACCTGGATCACGTTACAGGAACGTTCATTTCTTTTCTAGAAGTATTCACGACTCAGAAGAGGGAGCGATTTCTGGCTCGTATAAGCTTTCCAGAGCGGTCTACGGCAATGAAGTGTAAATGCAGGGAAGAAATAAGATAGGATTGCATTTATTTTTCCAACAAGATTATTTATGTCAGATGCGGTCCAGAATGACTTCAAATGATGGTGCGTAAATTTAAGATTAAAGAGTAGCAACCCAAACTGTAATATGCTTTGGTTCCCAAGCATAGTATTAAAACCCGATGAACATCGTGTTTTTAGGCGTATTATGGTGACATTGGAATATAATGACCACAATTAGAGCACTTCACAAGATAGAAACTATTTCAATTTCTTTTCAAGTAACTGTCCATTGGTAGTCTTACAACTTAAGAAAATAATGAACCATAAGCCATGTCTATTTACATTAATGTTCCAAAATACAATTTAAAGACGTAGTATTAGCGTTTCCAGAGCTATTTCTGGGTGCCAGCGTTATGCTTTAGCGAAAAGAGCAAACAAACCTCACGAACTCACATGAAAGCCTTGGAACAGTGCGTTTATTCGGTTTCTACATTCCGTTCGATATCACTTCGAAAGAAGAGGACAATAGGGAAATAAAATAACGCATAGACTACTGAGTCCTCAAGTTTTCCATCTCTGTTTCTGCTAGGGCCTCTCGACATATTTAAGTTCATAGGTAATCAACAAGACGGCCGAATTAAATGCTTACAACTACGAGTTCTTAAATTTTGTAATGTATAACGTTACTTCAAACGGTGTTAAAACGTATACAATAATATTTAATGAAGGAAATTCATGCTAATTTTAAGTCCCCAGTTACTATTAATTCCCTTTCAATGACGTTTATTTTTACCTTTGAATTAACAATTATTTTCTACGGTAATGCTTTTCGGAGAATTCAAAAGGAGACGTTGAGTTTAGATCCAACTGGTGCATTTCAATATATTAAATCTTAGTCTTTTAGGAAACAAAGCAGAAAATAAGAAATAATTGCATTTCATTTCAACATTTTAAGATTGAATTAGAGGAAGAAACTCACTCGAGAATGCAAGTGAAGAAAACCTCAAGTCTATTTATTCCTGGTGATTAAGATCCCTTGATCACGTTCTTTCCTCTTAAAATGCTACTGTCACCATCCACAGCTATTGCGTAAGAAATCCATTCATTAGGTTTGCCATCCGAAGCATTCGATTACAAACTTGAGTTAGTTTTTATATTCTATTATATAACACAACCAGTGCTTCTCAGCTGTAAATTAAAGCTCCCCTTGCTTGAAATAAACATGCTGGTAAATTAGGTTTTAATGATTTTTAAATGTACAGCGATGGTACTCGAAGAGAATCGAAAAGGTTGACACGCTGGAAGAATAAATAAATCGAAGAAATTTGGGAATTAATGAAGACATAGAACATAACGGGAAGATTTGAGGAGGTTAAGAGTGGCACGGTTGTAGATACTAGCCTGCAAGACGGGTTTACTATTCAATTAATCTCGAGAAAAAACCCAAGTTTCAGACGCTCCGTCAACACTGGGGCGAGCCAGGAAATTTCCACATGAAGAGAAGAGAGGTGGGAACGACGGCCTACAATCATCGATCCATATTTGTTTGTGCTGCAGAACAACAGTCAAGGGAAAAGTTCAACAACTCGCGCCGTCTACGTGGAGAAGTGGTGAATGACCTTTCCCCGCTGTTTGTGTTAGCTTCAGGTCGTGCAAAACTGGGCAGCGGGAGACCAAATGGCCAAGAATGAATTCTTGAGGCACTGGTCGACGGCCGCCGGAGGCGATACGCTTGGAGCATCGGGAGAGGAGTGGCTGTGCCATTGAGGTCTCTCGGCGACTCCGCCTCTCTCTCTCACACACACACGGGGAAGTTGAAATCAGTGAACGCTGGGGAGAGGGGGAGGAAATTTAAAAATTAACGCCAGGAAACCTGGAGGTGATGCCTCCAGTCACTCTTCCTTAAGGTTATTAGCTACGGTCAACAACCCCTTGAAACTCATTCGATTATTCTAGAGTTTGTATACACCACGCCAACCTTACCCCCGAGTAGTTATATTTTTGCAACGTGACTGCAATATTGCGTTGCGCATTTACTGAGCGAAATTTTCCCCATGCAACGATTTCCATGCGCGCATTTCGTGAGGGTAAACCAAGATTGACGTGCAGCAGATACCAATGTACAAAAACACTCCTCAAAATACCCGCGGACATTTTATCAATTGAAAGTGAAACTAATACTAAAACTTTTATCTTTTCACGTCACGACCGATACCAAAATGTCTGAAATTTCCCCGACTTATGAAAACCATTAGAAAATAAGTACACTCATACGAACAACCATTTCTGATTTCTTGTGTTCGGAAGTAACAGGCACAGAACTGAACTGAATGCCAAAGGTCATGATGAGCACGCCATTCCACTGAATGTCAAAGAATCGTGAACACGCCATCACACCTGTAACAACTTGAATCCTGTCTAGATTACAACAGTCACATAATTTACCTTTTTCAGGACATAATTTCAGCCAAGGATTATGTCCTATGGGGATTTCATTCCTATCTGTGGGTCTGCCACTCCTTTAGAGCCGATCTTGAAAATTGAAATATAGCAGGAATAGAGTAAACGTTTGAGGGAAGTATTTCTTCCGTTGACTTCCACCAGAGCGTTCCGCTTGTATACACAAAAACACGACGTCAACCCACGTCCACACGTGGTGCATGCCATGCTAAATATCACACTACTTGGACCAAGCCGGAAGAAAACAGTCATGATTTTGGAATTTATCCCACATCAACAGGTGACAGTGGTTAAGAGATCACTAGCGCTCAGAGAATATCCAATGATTTAATCTACGAATCATGCTCCATTTTTTTGTCAATTTAGCTGGGAGATGACTTTAGCGGACGAGCCATTTTTGGCACGATACAATCACTGCACAGAACAATCCGTACTTACCATCCGTACCTGTAAACATCCTTCACATCTGAAAGCTTTTAAAAGTTACGAACCACTGTTTTGAAATTAAAGAGACATGGTAAACAGCTGCGGGGACAAAGGAAGTTAGAAATGAAAACTACATATCTTCCGAGGATTAAAGAGTAACTTCCTAATATTATCTTAAAAGACCAACGTCAGAAAATAACGGGCATCTAAATGTAAGTACAACCTTTAAATTGACGTCTTGTTTATTTCAAGTACCTCATAAGGTAATATTAATTCTGGGAATATAATGGTTTGAATTTTTAATCCGTATCAACCAACGTGTCAGAAATAGTGACAAATTGGTAATTGTCAATTGCGCCTTCCTTCCACGACGATGTCCTGACTTCGACAACCGGGACGATGAAATAATTTTAACGCATGTTAGATGTAGATAGGATTTTTTAAGTGATCACTATACTTGATATGAGATTTTGAAATTATTAAATTTTCTTTTTGTGACGAGCGAGCATACGCCGAGTTTCCCTGCTCCTTCCAAACATCCACTCAACCTTTCCCCTCCCGAAATTTTTGGGACAGGAAAGTTTTTCCAAGCATTTCCGGACACTGAAAAAACACGCGTGCGTTACAGGGTCGCGCTGATTTAACAAAATGGGACGAAAACGAAGTATTCATTGGCTGTGCAATTTGCTCAAAAGGTCTCACGCTCCCTCTACTGTGTCGCCTTCACGGAATATCACGATTGTTTTCCCACGACGAGGTCTATTTCCCTCCGTCAATGGGAGCGTTGCAAAATTTGATCTCGTAATTGGGTCACTCGTGCGTAGAGTAAGAAAGCGCGAGACTTCCGTAAAAGCGATGGAGAAGTGGGACGTGCACGTCCAGAGTGATTTCATTTTTCCCCCGATTTCCATTCCTTTTTATCCGAAGCGCAACACAAAGGCGTAAGCTTGCATAATGCTAGTCGTCCATCCATTGCATGCTAATGGTTACTAGATAAAAACAAAAGATGAACGAAATTCGAATTTCGTCATCGATAAGTTGGTGCCACATCCGTGACGCAAACATTAAGTTCTAGTTTCATGATTCATCCTAAACGAGTGGAGAAACTTAGAACTGAGTGACTTTGAAATAATCAATGCGCAGGTAACTAGAAGAACCTTCATCGCTTATTAACAGTAGGTACTGCTAAGGGTAGCACACGCCGGTATTTCTGTACGACCAATTGTCTCCATTACAATGCAAAGCATTTTGACGGAATTATCTGAAAAAAAGATGTAGTACACAACAATTATTTAAAAAACTGGTCGACCGTTTTAGTTCAGACGAAAAGTGAAACTCGCTGTTTACTCTCACGTGAAACCCTTCACCTCAAGCCTTCATAATATTCACTGACACCACTCTGAATGCAAATGCGATGGAAACCGATTAGGCTGTGTAAAATAATTTTGTGCCAATTTTTCATTCACTATTTACAGAGGCATCACTACAACTAGCGAAGGCGTGGAAAAAGGTCCAAAATTCCATCTCGATGAAACCGTGGAAGAACCCACTACGGATATTTCCATTTTCATCACAGCATAATCATTATGAACTTTCCGCACTTTTAAGCGACTAACAAGTAATTTCAATCATGCAAAATGCAACATATATAATATTTGATCAATGCTTACCCCCTCTATTTTCCACGCCTTTGACTTCCTGTTTCCGAAAACGAATCTGAGGTTCAAAATTGAGAGGCCGGTATTGTTTCATTTAAGGTCAGTGCATCGAGAAGAAGCAGACGACTCTCTCTTTCCCATACACCGCCGACGACTTGCGTTCGGGACGAGCTTCAAATCCCACCGAACCCCGTTTCGCGGAGCGGAGAAAAGAATGCAACGTCACGCCTCGGATGACGTCACATCACCTACATCCGCGTCCATTATCACATTATCACTCACGATTAGCGTATTCAAGGTGAAAAGGCAAACCCGTCCCATACGTCGATAAAGTATGCGGCGGGGGGTTGGGGGAATTCCATTGCCTACGCACCGAGTAGGCTAGCCAGCCGTCGCGACGGGTCGCACCGACGCGAGCGGGCGGAAAGTACGCCACCCTTTTGTCTATCGGCGAAACATAGAGGAAAGCATTTCATTTTTCTTTTTTCCCGTTTCTCGAGTTACATAACAAGTTGTGTATGAGAGTGCGTGTGTGTGTGTGCGCGCGCGCTCGTTTTGAAACCCCACGTTGCCAAGTCTACGGTTGTCCTAAATAAAGTCCCTACCTCCGTCTCGAGTCATCAGCACCTTACATCCCTTTAATCCGATGCCGCTCTGCTAGCAATGATCCCCACGTGCACACGTCTCCTCGAGAACTAAATTGCCAGTTGCGTGTCCTTAGGGAGGCGAAAGGGGTAATAAAAAACAAGGGCATCACAGCTGACAGGTGGCGATCAAGTGGGTCATAGATATCCTATGTATGTGGCACACACTGTATTTCAGGAGTTCCTCGCTTAGAGCAAGCGACGAGTGCATGGGCACCAGACATTTCCGAGGAAGGGGGACAGAGGGAGAAGGCGCGAGGGAGGTGCACACTCACTCATGTCCTTGTACGAAAAAAAACACCGATGGGAGGAGGAAAAGGTGCGTGGGAATCGTGGCGTAATTTCATTCAAACGAGTTCCAATCACGTTTGATTTTGCTGTGGAAAACGGTCAACGATCATATCTATTTAAAAAAAAACCATCGCGTTGTCTCGCTAGACATTATACATCCTATCGGAACCCAGATTGATGCAATACCCAGGTGGCAAGACAAGCTGGATTACAATAGATGTTATTTCACACGATTAGCTTATTCGAGATGGAAATCAGAAGCACTTACTTCCGAGTGGGTACTCATTATTTAGGGATATATCCGACTTTCTTCACATTACGCCTAAATACGCGGTTTAATTGCAATAAGCTTCACGATAAGTACTAATCTTTCCCATGGCTATGAGCTTTACAGATTAACCACAACGCGCTTCATCCGGAAATATAGCTTTCCGTCAGTCATTAAAGTTCACCCAGAAGTAGAAGGGAGATGCCGGAGGACAGACCAGCTCCGTCTGCAGAGGGGAAAAGATGATTAAAAAATTATTCAAGTACATGAGTTCGTCACAGGTAATCATGCTAAATGGCCGCAAAGTGTATCTAGATGATTTCAGGTTTGTTTCACGCTTTAAAAGATAAAAATTCGTTTTCCAGGTGTTTGGGAGCATTATTACTAGCTTGTTTTCTTGACGTGATCCAATGGACACTACTAAATTTAGCCGGGGAAATATTTCAGCAATTTTTTTAGAGCTTCTACACGACTCAACTATGCAATGATATATTTTTTCTTTTTTTATTTCTATCATTGAGGAAAGACTTATGCGACTTTTGTTGCAAGTCAATTACGGCTTTGAATAGGAATTTTATATGATCTAACCATGGATTGCTGTTTTCTTGAGATTCAACTCTTAAAAACAGAATGATAAAAAGTTTTAAATTACTTTTATACTTTTTGGGAAAACTCCCATGCAATAATTATAGCTCAGTTGCAGTGAAGCGGTATATAGAAAAATTATTATTAGCGCAACATTAATATTAACTGCACGAATGGCCCTTCAATGCACACAGATATGTGTCACAGTTAATTCATTTCTTTTATTATACATAAAACACAGTGACAGCTGCTATTTCTAAAAAATCGCTTCATTAGTCATTCACATTAAATGAATAAAATACGAAGAATTCTCAATAAAGTGATCACAATTTTTTATTCGCATAATATATTGTCACAAATTTAATTCTTTGTTATATAGCTATCTTAATGTATTTCTCAAACATGGTGCAATTTTCATGGAATTCACGACAGTGATGAGTCAGCAACAACCCTTGCAATTTAAAACATATTGTCTCCCCACGCCTACTTCTAATGATGAAAAACGCTTTCCACGAAGGTATTTCTCGGCACATAGCACAGAAGAGAGTCATATTATGCTAGGCCTGGACCATAGAGAGGATTGGGTACCCACTCAACAACGATATTCGATTATCGGATAGCTCAAGGGCCATATTTATAACATTTTAGAGGAAATTTTAATTGTTTTGACGATTCGTTTAGTGCCATAGGAATGTTTCCACAAAGTGCGATTGCTGCGAATCAGCCCACGAATCTACGATTTGTATTTTATAAACATTTTTAAGGACCTTGCCAGAGAAAGCTTTGAGGAAGCACGAATTAAGATATTGAGAAAAATTCAAATGAGTAATAATTGGATTTTCTAATGTTGCACTCCACTCATTCAAGGCATTTCAGTTATTTAAGGTAAATATTTAGTTTCTGATGGTCCCTAATGCCTAAATATTTTAAGGCATTACGAGAATTTCCTTTGGAACTTGCGACGTTTGCGTTTTTTTCTTCTCATTTATGCGGTGAAGTTTGCTAACAGATTCCGTGCTAAAAAATCAAAATCCTTAGTTCAACTACTGATTAACAAACTAAGTCTTTGAAAAATTCTCACTCATTTCCAATCAAACTTTAATGGCAATTGAAATATGGCGACACAAAGTAATATCCAGGCCTGTACTCTACAGTTTCCATCCTTCATTTTTTCAATATTCCATAGACGCAACTTTATACCTCCAAAGAGTTACCTGAGAAACAACTTAAGGCTTATTCCACATGGTAATAATACTTAAGGTGGTATCATTGCTGACCCGAGATGAGGGGGACGAATGGAGGACTAGCCAAAATTAAATTAAATTCCTTTTCATAAGCGTCTTTACTTATACCCAACCTTTAACCCATTTACCCTGAAGGTCTCCTATAGGAATGTTTGGAATAAGATTAGAAATTGGCACGGCAAAACTTTAGATACTGGTATAAAGAATTATAGCACCTGTACACGTTTCATGCCCATAAAAATCTGGTAAAGAACCTTAATTATGGACAGCAGAAAGTTCGAAACATTTTTCACATAGAGAGTAACAAGTAATTTCAATCGACACCTATCGACTACCCCCAATCTCTTTCAAATTTTGTCTCCTCTGCCTTCCCTACTTCAAGAGTATACGTCAAAAGGTGCAGTGACAAGTCCCTTTACAAGAACGTATTTTGAAAGGCCTGCACCCTCAAGCATTTGTCTCACTGGCTTACAAGTAGGTCCTGAAGCCGTGGATTTCCACAATCGCTTCCCCAGGGCACAGACCACCCAAAGATGCCAACGTCCAGCTCCCAGATGAAATACATAGATAACAAAGACATAAAAATGTTAAAGGTCCACACATCAAATTTAGAATGTTATCGAGCTATAACTACGGTAGGAGACACCATATTAATAAAATTAGAGAGATTAAGAGTAGAACAGATAGATTTAAGATGTTATTTTTCCACGAACGATAGGGGATCATAATAACATCGTTCGACCGCGGTAGGGTCATGTTAGGGTAAAATTATTCTGGTGTGTATTCACTCCCTACCACACACCCTAGCGGTGGCTTGTAGGGTATATTTTACTAATTAATCTACCGTTACGGTAGATTTTGGATGGACACAACTATCAAATAAATATTTTCTGACTCCTAACAAAACACAATCCAGCAACCTACTCTACATCAAACCCCTCTTCATCTCTGTGTACTTCCTTCCTCCCTTCATCCCGTCCCACAACCCTATCCTATTCCTGCTCCTTCCTCGCTTGCCCAACATTCTCCCCTCTTATACAGTCTTCAATATCCCACTGCTAACCAAAATGCCCTTCATCCGTCTCTCCTGTCTCCATAGGATTTCTCCCAACAAACCCCTTTCCTCGCCCGCCATATCTAGTACTTCCTCATTTGTTTTCCTTTCGGACCATTTCATCTTCTCCATTCTTCTCCACACTCACATTTCAAAAGCCTCCAATCTACTTCTATCATCTTGCTTCAGTGATCAAGTTTCCACGGCATACGCACGCTCAATATCAACGTTTTTACGAGTCTTCGCTTAACATCCTTGCTCAGCGTCCCTGTCATCAATTTCCTCCTCCTTGTGAAAGCCTCTTTGCTTAGCGCAATTCTACTCCTTACGTCTCTACTACGTAGGTAGTATTGGTCCAAATTACTTCCAAGATACGTAAACTGTTCTACGCACTCAAGTTTTTGCCCTATTTTAATATTTAGCCTTGCCTTTTTCTTTCTGGAAAATCGCATGACTTTTGTTTTATTTATAATGATTCTCATCCCATACCTATCGCACTGAGCATCCAATTCACTCAGCAATCTTTGCAACCCCTTGGCTGACTGAGCAACTAATGCTTGATCATCAGCAAACCTAACCGATTCTACTAATTCCCCTCCGACTTTCAATCCTGCCTTCAGTTCTTCCCATGCCTCTTTAATCAATTCCTCCACATATACATTGAACAGCACCGGTGACAATGGGCAGCCCTGCCTTACACCTCTCCCTAACACTGCCCATCCAGACTCTCTGTTCCCCACTCGTACCTGAGCAGTCTGAGACATGTACAGGTTGTGGATCAGTCTCCTGTCCCTCCAATCCATTCCTATTTTCTGCAATACACGCATTAGTTTTTCCCAATTCACTCTATCAAACGCTTTTTCGAAATCTACGAAACAGGCAAATACGCCCTGATTGTATTCCATATTCCTCTCGATTAGTGATCTCATTGCTGTAATGGCATCACCCGTGCCTCTCCCCTTCTTAAACCCGAACTGATCATCTCCTAAGTAATCATTTGCCCCACTCTCTATCATTTTGTTGATGATCCTAAGACCTTTAGCTGCGTGGGAAATCAAACTTATTATTCTGTAGTACTCACATGATGCAGCCTTTATCTTTTTCGGAATAGGAAATACCAATGTTTTCCGGTCAGAATCCTTCCTCATAGATACTACGAATCAGTCCATGTAGACCCTTCCTCCCATATTTTCCTAAACCTTTTAGTACCGCAGGAATGTTGTTTACCCCCACGGCCTTATTTAATAAAATAAATATTTCATCTAATCAGCTTTAGATCCTTCAGCACAAGGACTTTTACCTCTATTAACAGCTCTGGGCTTAAATCCTTCATTCGAATGGCCTTTACTAGAATTAATCTTCACCTGTACCACTTCCACCACCTAGAGTAGTCAAGGAAACTGATCCGACTCCTGGCATACTGACATTAATGATGATTTCACGATATTTATAACAGAACCCGTGTTAATGAAACCATCACCTTTCTACAAGAATCTAGTTTGATCACATAGACATTAATCCTATTAACACCTCACGGTGCGAATGCACAAAACTTCCACCATACACTGCAAGCAAGTTATGACTAACGTCAAATTACCTGAAACTGTGCATTACAAGATAGCATAATATCTAGTAATACGGCTTAGTATTCCGCCAGTGGTATTTCAGAACTAAATTTGACTGAGACACATTGCGAAGCAATAAAATAAAAACGATACCTGCGTTTAATACTTAAAACAAACCCATGTTAAATTTCTTCCTTGAAAATCGAAAGACTTCTGTTAACTGAGAAATCGTAGCAATTTGAGTACTTTTGCGGCTCGGTACTTCCCTTGAAATAGCAAATTAGTAAGTGTTATTTCTAGCATTTGGCTTAGCTCTAATGTTATTGGAATATTCAAACAAGTACCAAGAGCGTATCGCTGGAATGTCATTTTTAGTCATATAATCTAAACTAGATGAAGATTGTTAGAAAGTCTTGTTATTATTTTCCGGAATTTCTCACGAACAAGTTGAATAAAAGATAAAAATGCTTTTGTTGGAAAATAAGACGACGGTTATTTGCCACTCCGGAAACAAAAAAATAACGACTAATAAATTCCACACGTGGAAACATAAGTGAATATGCACCAGTATATAGGACGGGGAAGTGCGACCAGTAACTTCAAGGCCAGTAGGCTAGGTGAAAGCAGTCTTACACGTGCCAGCTAGAAGCTGATGTCACCATTCAGAGACCTACTTAAATCTAATGGTCGGCCACAGGGTAGCATTTAAAACAATAAATATTTTGATCGATCACAAAGTTTAACTTTTTTATTACATGGCAAAGATAGACAGCATTGTGGTTAAAAGAAGACCAATTAAATTTCAATGTTCATTTTACGGCTGACTGAACCCAAACCGGTATACTCGTACATACAACGGAGTTCCACCGCAGTGAGCTTCGCAGAATATTAATCCGTAAGTCGGCAGATCGAATGATGCATACACTCCAACTTTGGTGCAGGATTCAGAGGTCACTAACGATGCATGTATTTACGCCATAGGATTTCTTTTCCGAGATCCCCGTGTAATTTGTTCCTATTGTTGAAGTAAAACATTTCAACAAAGCGATGCGTGTGGAAGGCCTAACGCAGACAGTGCCCAAGCCGCGTTAGTTGAGACATAATTTTAAAAATATCAATTATTTTCCAAATTGAAGGGTTTTCAATTCTTTTTTCCAGTGTGAAAAAAATGCACTATAAAATCAATAGGTACGTATTTCATTTCGACGTTTTCGCTTATGGGAATAAAAATACTTTTGCAATTAAAAGTTACGGAGAAGTTGCATTCAATCGGTGAATGACATTGACATGAATCCAGGTGAATGTTCGAACATTACCCAACTGTAACAACCAGAAAGGTTCTCTGCTCGACATAGAGAAAATAAGCATTGATGGTTAACTCATTTCTCTCGCATCTTGGCAGGTACTTCTGAATTCACGGAAAGGTTTCGCTGCAATCCACTCCAAATATCTGTCCTCTTTCCAAAAATGTACAACTATTCGTATTAGCTATAAAACAAAAGAAAAAACTATCTAACTGATGAAGTTTTTTCAATTGATAACAACAAGTAATTATCCCGCTACTTTTATGGTTTATATATACCCCGAAAGCCACCGCCAGGGTGTGTGGCAGGGGGTGAATATGAACCAGTATAATTATACCCGAACATGACCGAACCGCGGTCGAACAATGTCGACCGTCGAAATGTCGTCGTGGTCGTTCGTGGAAAAAATGACATCTTAAATCTATCCGTTCTACACAATCTCTCTAATTTTACTAGAATGATCTCTCCTACCGTTGTAAGAAGGGGGTAATAATACAGGGATGGGGATAAAAATACTTTTAATTTCATTGAGACGTACCTTAACAGATTTTCAGGATATTTTCTCTACGGATGAGCAATAGGCGATGTCATCTTATTTCTCGAGCATTCATGTTGGGCATTATTTGGTTAACGAGTGAAATTAAAATTTTATCTGATTTCTGTAAATATCAATAGATTATTTTTTTCAGTTCGCATGGCCTACAATCGCCACATTGCCCCATATCTATACACAGTGTTCAATCCGAAACCGTATTAAACAGCGTGTTTGTTGCACCTGCAAACTTTATCAACGTCATTTAATTTTAATGTCACCAATCACGGTTTTGGAGTGGTAATGACATTTATTTCGGACAATACACCGGATCGGATAAATACGAGTGAACCTCAATAAAGATAGAAAATGGAGCTTAACAAAGTTTTACTCTATTTCCTGAAAGGCTCAAGATAATTACCTCGCAAATTAATTAACTAATCTATAAACAACGCTGCATACAATACAATGCATTCCATAGCTGGACCTTTAGTCACAAATAAGACTATTGTGAAGAAGATCTTATTGGCAAATGTTATTTTATTTAAACACACGTTAATAATCATCAAATAAGGTGCTATTGAGTAAGATCATCTTACATGCGTCTTCAACAGACTTTAAGATTAAGTTGCTCGAAATATCGAACAATCAGAATTATCGCACCTACCACTTGTCTACTTTACCGGAAAGCGGCTTCTGCATTATTACAATTTATAATGTGAAGATTGTATTGAGAAAATGTAATCAACAACAAAGCACCCCTCGGAAATGATTTTTCGGGGAAATTGAATACAAAATAGGTCCCCGAACATATTTTATTCGAGAATTATTTGTTAATATTACAGTTTCCCCGACTCAGACGAACTTATTCCCAGACTTCTCCGAGCAATAAGGATGGCTATGAAACCTTGATTTCTTGAGTATTTGCTCGTATCCAATAACATATGACCCTGCAACCGGCGAAGCGTCCCTTAGGATTACACGACCTCGATGGAGGTCGCGTTATTCAACAAAACTAGAGATCATCTTATTTCACCAACATCAACTATAATAGAGTGCCACTACAGAATTGAAGGTAACCTTGGTCAAGCAATTACAAATGTCCACCGGCCGATGAAGTGGGGCATTTGAAGACACTGGCTTGTGATGCATGTTAGTAAACCACCAGGCAAGGTGTACAGGCTGAAACGGCTAGAACGAAGCCGATACACTCAAACCGAAAGGATACATAATTATACTTTTTATTTATCATTGGATGGTTACCTACCACATAGATATCGCCAATTTTAATAAAAGCTCATAGCAGAGTACATTTATATATACGCGTACATTTTACGTGAATACCAAGTCACTAGCGTGTATAATGAAATTTATTAACAAAGTAAAAAGGCTTGGTTGATAGATTTTGGTTTTGACTGTTGAAATTCTGGTGCTATATACGAGCTCTTACATTAGCTGGTAGTTAATTAAATAAGTTGATGCCCAAGCATTTGACCAAGTCTTGAGTCTTAGCCATACGAGAATATGTCCTTAGCCTATGTCTTTCCCTTGTTTCATAATTATGTACATTGGATTATAAACATACATACAATAACTACACGTATACATACCAGGTAGGCTAACCGACTCTTCAATTTTTTTAACCGTGAGGAGTTCATAAACTGAAGCAGGTGGAACAGTTTACTTATCTCGTTTGTGTTTCGGACCAAAATTTTACTAAGTAATAGAGACATAAGGCGGAGAATTCCGCTAGGCAAAGAACCTTTCAGGAGGAGGAGGGAATTAATGACAGGGACGTTGAGTAAGGTTGCTAAGAAAAAGCTCGTCAAAACTTTGAAATGGAGCGTGGTT
Organism: Hetaerina titia; assembly: GCA_037158775.1. Lineage (NCBI taxonomy): Eukaryota > Metazoa > Arthropoda > Insecta > Odonata > Calopterygidae > Hetaerina > Hetaerina titia. The sequence goes on from CM073771.1 coordinate 22,843,339, forward strand.
TTGTAAACCGCGGTCGTTGAAATACTAGTAGTAGCTTTAGGGGAGGCGACGGACAGCTGAGGTCATTTGAGCCATTAGGGATGGATGGGAAAGAAGGAAGAGTGGAGAGAAACCCAGCATTGCCATTAACCTACGCTTAACAAAAGCGCCTAACGTCCTATCCGACGGACGGCGTACTAGTGTACATTAGTCACCGCACCATCCTGATCATTAAGTGATAACACAAAATACTCGTAAATATTAAATACGTCTTTTTCTTGGAAACAATGACATAGAAGACGCAAAATTACGATTATAAAGTAGTTAGAGGAAGGCATCTCATTACGTCAAACACATGACTTCTTCCTCTTTAATAATGCACAACTGTTACACTCACTTATCTACAAAACGAAGGCATTTCGTTCTGATTACTGTTACGTTCTCATGTAATCTAGTTTTTTTCTGAATACTACCTTAAACAAAAAGTTCCCGGAATAACCACCGTGTGGCGCTCCCATCGTTCCGATTTGAGTTCTGTTTTTTTGTTAAATTGGTACATCTGTTGTTGATATTCCCTTTAAATCTTAGTGTCATAACTTGACATTTGCAAAAGTTACGTAGCCAAGAGTACATCTATCTCTGTGTGTGTTGGCGATTTTTTACAATTGCAGAAATGGATTTAAATTTGCAACAACGAACTTGTATTAAATTTTGCGTAAAAAAACGGATTTAGTGGCGCACGGACGTTGGAAATGTTGGAAAAGTGTTTCGGCAACGATTCTCTAAAAAACGGTCGTTTACCAGTGGCACGAGCGGTTCAGAAGTGATCGTGAGTCAATCGAAGATGATGAACGCAGTGGCAGACCATCGACATCGAAAGTCGGTGAAAAAATTGATAAAGTAAAAGAAATGTTGGTCAATAACCGCAAATTAACCATCAGAGAAATAGCGGAGGACTTGAGCATTGCCTATGGATCCGCCCAAGACATTGTGGTTAATGATTTGGGTTTCCGTCGTGTAGCAGCAAAGTTGGTGCCAAAAGACCTCAATTTCATGCAAAAAAGAGACCGTGTTGACGTCGCAAAAGACATGATTTGCGAGGCTGAATCCGATCCCACATTCATCAAAAGGATCATTACTGGAGACGAGACGTGGGTTTATGAGTACGACACGCAATCCAGACATCAGGCAAGTGAATGGCGTTCACCAAATGAGCCGAGACCAAAAAAACCACGTTGTTTTCAGTCAAAAAAGAAGGCAATGCTGACGGTTTTCATGGATTACAACGGTGTAGTGCATCATGAATTTTTGCCAGAAGGCCAGGCAGTAAACAAAGACTATTATTTGGGCGTTATGAGACGTTTGCGTGAAGCAATTCGCCGAAAGAGACCAGAAATCGTCGCTCAGAGCGTCGAGACCGTCGCACACTGCTATCATTATTCGTAATTTTTTGACGAAAAATGCAACAAATACCATCCAACAACCACCGAATTCACCTGATTTGGCTCCCTGTGACTTCTTTCTGTTCAATCGAGTTAAAAAACCATTACGGGGAACGCGTTTTAGCAGCCGAGAGGAAGTAATGGAAAAATCGCAGGAAGCACTGATGGACATACCGAAAACCGAATATAAAAAATATTTCGAGGATTGGATCAAGCGCTGGCATAAGTGTGTTGCAGTCGATGGGGATTACTTTGAAGGGGACAATATAGATTTAGATGAATAAACTTGTATTTTTAATTTTATGAATAAATTCAGGGAACTTTTTGATCAAGGTAGTATCTACCAATTTATAATTTAATACTTAACGAAAGAATTTTTCAAAAAACTCCCTAGGAAATACTAAATGCTACACGATGAGCTAGGTTATTCGTATAATGAAGTGAGACCTACACTTAACAACCTCACCATATCTTACCCATCTTCAACAAATTGACAGGAATACTTTGAATAAGTTCCCATGGAAAAACTTCATGAAGTCTGGTACGTCAAGTTCTTGAAAATGCACTACAATCACATGCCCACGTTTATTCCATGAAAATCGTGGCTGAAAATAATTCACAGTAATGAATAAAATCATGACGTCCAAAACAGCAGATTAATGTCCAAATCTTGGATATCATCGAGATATTTCATAGTAAGTTCTCAAAAAACAGGACCTTGATCAACCCCAATATTATTTTCCACTTAGGCCATGTACATTTACAATCAACATCACTAAATGACATTCATTTTTCTTAACACTGGTATTCACTCAAATTAATACCTAATTAATAAAATATATTTTATCCACGCTAATTCATCAAACTAATTTACGAAAATAATTACTGATATCGTCAACCAATTGCTTTCAAAGCTTACAACTTTAATGGCGATAATGAACCATTACAATAATTAAGTGCCAATTTAAAGGATGTCGATGGAATGAATTTTACTACACCTTAAATAAATATTCCAGAAATGGAACACAAACATACAGGTAGTACCTGTAGTGCTTAACTCAATTTCAAATTTATCCTTTACTACTTAACTTCATCCTAAGACATGATAAACTAGGTGTAAAACAATATTTTAGGTCCTATCATAGAGTCATAACACACTGTTTATGCCTATTAGGAAGTTGAAGCTTAGACACTACAACATCAGGTAATAGCACAGGCAAAATATTTCATTTACTTACAAATAAATGAAATTATTTTGGCTTAACGGAACGATCACGCGAAAAAATGGGAAAAGATAAATCATAAAAAAATATTTCCCAATTATTCCACTTCCAAAGAGATCATTAAAATACCATGTATACACGTCCTGTCCCATTCATTCACTTAAAATAATGTGCTCCTTCAAATACAGAGAAGGGAATTGTAAATGTTTCCTTCAACTCCTTGATAACTTAATTTTCATAACTGGGCGTTTGTACACGTTACGGAATAGAAATTAGTGAAGAAAACACATGGTGCTGTGTTTACACTAATTTTAATCATGAGAATTACATCATACGTGCACATAAAATTGTTACATAAAACCGTTGAAACCCCCATTTTTAAATAAATAAATACATAAGTGACTAGTTCATTTGCGTTCTCAATTAAATTTACCGAAAGATGTGCCACTACATCAAAACCAATACGCTTTAATTTAATTAATGGATACTCAAGTCTGTACCTTCCAAATGTCATAATTAAGAGGTTCAGAGCGATGAAAATTCTTTGCAGAAGTTAAGGAAAGATTAAAAAGTAAAAATATAGAAATGGGAATCAATAGTACCTGCTTTAAAAATACCGAGAAGATATATACACTACATTTATAATGGAGTTATAACGCTGGAACAAAAAAAATATTTATCCCAACGAGTGAAACTTTATGCAGATTTTAAGTTCATTTTTCTAAGAAAATAAATCTATATGTGTATGAAAAGGGACATCCGAGGAGTTAATTATTTTTAATAGGATATTTAAAGGATTAGTTCTACTTAAAAAACGTAATTTTGACACGATAATTGGCTTATTTTTGGTCACAATAGTTGTAGTACGCAGTTAAATTCTAAAACCCAGATGACTCCGCTACCAAAAAAAAAACAAAGGCTACGACTATTATAAAAAATCGTACCATTCAAGAACTAAGAAAAAAAGTTTGAAGGATAGACGAAAAATGAGCTCTTCAGTTAAGAGACCACCTCCATTATTTTTCACAACAGAGACAACGGAATGTGGTTTAGAAGAGCGTTTGAAAATATGGCTCCCAAAACTCCAGCAATAAAGTATATCCTGTAGGTAAACTGGTTTCTACGAAGACATGAATGCCGCAATTCCCAGTACCAGAAGCACACGGCATGCCCTCAGGACACCGGAAGAACTGCCAACATTTGTACTCCCAGATCACCTTGAAAGGATTAACTACTGGTGATAACCATAAAGAAATTCTCCTTAATATTCCACTTTTCTTGGCCGAAAAATCTCATGGACTCTCTTACATCAAAATAATGCCCGAGTTCTTACGCAAATTTCATTAGGGTAAAAAATAAGTATTACCTATTTTCATACATTCTGATTAATACTCTATTGATGTGGAACAGCGAAAAAATAATTTTAAAAATTCTTAATATATCAAGAGGCGTGAGACAAGCGAGTGTCTTTCTCTTCTCCAAAAGCCAACTAATTACCTGAAACTATAAATAACTTCCAACAGGACCTTCCCGACGAATAAGAAACGGAGGATAAATTGGAATGAGAAAAAGGTTTTCATTTTGCGTTTTATGATTTATAGTTCTCTCCCTTCGGCGAAACATGATCCATCGTCGGGAGAATGAGGAAATTGCTGGGCAGAAAATAATGCGAAGGTGAATCGACAGAAGACGAAATGAAATTTAAAATCTACAATGAAAAACGAAAACAAGCAGATAAGAGTATTAACAAATTACCATATGGAAATGGGCCACTTAGGATCGGGAAGCTACCACGCGCTCGGCAAAATTTCACCCTCAAATACTCAAATGATTTTCGCTTTATTCGCCGTTCATTAACTGTTTCATATTATCAAACTGGATTTTTTTGTATGAATACGACTCGATAAACATTTCTTATAATTTTAAGGAAAAAATTAAAAATAAATTTTTGAGGGTTGGAGAAGAAGCAAATCAGGTATCTGTTCTCATCAATAGTTATTAGAGGGTACACAAAGTAGTAATCAACATGCAAAGGCTTCTAAACTGCGATGAATGAAAAAAACCTCTCTACACAAATTAAAAATCGATACGAGAGACGATACAAAAAAAATAGAACCTAAAAATAAAACGAATAAAAACAGTAGATTAGTAAATTATTAACTTAGCAAAAAAATTCTCTTGCCGCATCAGTAATTTACAAAACATTGGTGTGATTGTGTAGCCTTGGCTGTGCGAGGATATTGGAATGTATCCATCCAATTCAGGTATTGCATCGTAAAAAGCTTAGAAAATGTTTATTTCGTAAAAAGAGAGTTTAAAAATCAACAATAGCTGCCATAAGGAATTACGAAGTTTTGGATAAACTAAGAGCTCGCTATTTACACGGCTCATCCAAGATTTATTTCCCTACAGTTTCTCTTAAACTCAAGGCTTAATATTTACGCAATTTACGTGTCATCCTTTCTGCGTTTAGCTTGACCATTCAAATCTACGCAATCCATCCAAGAAAGGTAAATTTACTCTACACATGGATATTCGCCTTTCAGAAAGCTGCCGTTTGAAATCTTATGCGATTTACAGTCTGTCATTCGGAACCTCCCTTGCACGTCGTCGAGTAGGGGGTGGGATGGACAGGGGAGGGAAAAAGTTTTGAAAAATATACAAGGAGCGTGTATGTTCACCAAAATTTATCCTCGGGATTTTACGTTCTAAAATAAGGTATGAGGCCACTGTATATAGACTCGATCACTTCCTCCCCAGACAACAGTAGTTTTTCAAATGTAAGGCAAATGAAGTTTTTGATTTAGCACTCATTCAAACTGTACCTTTAACCAGTTCGGTTTTGGCATCCTTTTTTGTTGATATATCGGCCTCAATTTCATCTGCCATTGGCAAACGCATCTAATAATACCGCAAAATTAAAAATGGTACTAACTTAGTCTATTGGATCAATTAAATGCTACGAATTGGTGCTCGAGAGTTTTTAACTATTTTCCTAATCACAGTCCATGGCTTTGTTCTGCATTGTTACTCGAATGGTTTCATGAATGAAATTCATTCTTATAAATTCAAACCCGCTGATTAAACGAAAAAAATACCTATTGAAGTTCCTTATTCCATTAACTCGAAGGTAGAAGCTTTTGTTTTGTGGAAGGATGTCATATTTAGAAAATAAGCATTTAGTGACTTCCACACTTTCAATATAAAACGACCGGTTTCGGCTGTTATGCCATCATCAGGTTCCTGATGATGGCATAACAGCCGAAACCGGTCGTTTTATATTAAAAGTGTGGAAGTCACTAAATGCTTATTTTCTAAATATTCCTTATTCTACTTTGTGCGTTGATTACACTATAACCGTACGGAATTAAGTTATTGATGAACCCATGTCCCAGATGTGTTCCTTCACTAGTGTTTCTATCCTCATCATAAGCAGTACCCAAACATGCAGAATTACAAAAGAATGGTTACATTACATTTATATGCGAAAGAAAAACATCTTGTAAGATGTCTACAAACTAAGGGCAGCTATTATAGCCGTTGTCACTCCCTCTTGGACGACCCGCAGTTTTTTGGAATTCATTATTCTTGATGAAGACAACATTTTTCTTTTGGAAAAATGCTGACATTGCAGATTATATGTATGACAGTAAATATTTCATCACGTGAAGATTTCGCGAGCAATGAAATAGAGTGAAAAGTAACCAAAATTTTACCGATGATGAGGCAATGCTAGAAATTTCAATTAATTCAAAATATTATTGTTTCGGCTTATGCATTCATTTTACCATATTCAGTTTTAAAATACCATTAAGAAAATTGCATTCTTAATTTGCTTTAGTCATTTTTTACTAACTTCGTAGGTACGCTCTTTCAGTGCAAGGTATTTTGTACATGTAATCAATATTACACACGGGAAAACGAGTTTAAAAAAGAAAATATGTAACAAATCAACTATTCGGTATCTGAAAGTATCAAATTCAATTATGGCCCACAGAGACTCAATGACTTAACATCAAGAAACCTAATAAATTAACTTCCAGCCCTCAATGTTGCATTGAGTCATAAAAATTAAATTAAGAACCAGGTCAAACACTAATTACGAGCAGATATGTGAAACAACAAAAGCCATAATTGTTCGCAAAAACTACCGAATGAGATTTTTAATATCTTTAAACTCTTCTTAAACGATTTGCACGTTATGTGGTAGACGTAACTATGCACTTAGCAGCGTGCCTTTAGGCCTAGCAGGGGAATACGCACTAAGAGGAGCGGCTGAACTCTGTTCTTTGACGAACTACAGCCGTTTATCTGTCTAAAATACAAATTGGGTAATAACAAAGATATTCAACTATTCAACGAGTTCCAAGAATCCATTTACCATCCCAAGATTAGAGAAATTGGAATGATGAGTATTCATTCGACTGACAGGCCTACTAGCAAACTACCAAGCAATTTTATTCACTAAGCAAGAATGAAATTCCCATAATATTACCTTCTACAATAATCATGAAATGAATTTGGTAAATTTCCAAACAAATGTAGCAGAACAAGAAGTTATATGGGAAGATTTGACATAAAACTCGACACATAAAGAGTGCAACGACACGTGCGAAACGTGACTAAATCAATATTAACTGGAGACGTCTTTTCAGAGCCGACCATTCCTGCTACTTCTCTCCACTAAGTCTCTATAGATTTACATTTATACCCATTAAGATGCAGTATTTTCCATTTAATCAATTCAACCCAACCACAAACATTTAATCCTTCAACAATTGAATTAGTTTACTCAGTTTTATTGGCATTACTTTGACCATGCTGATCACATTTCAGTTGGAATTACTAACTAGGGTTAATTCTGACCCCTCCAACTCGAGCCTAATAATGACCCCTCCGCCTCGAGCGAGTAGTCATTAACCTAATATCATTTACGAAACTGCTTGTAATCTACTTACCTAAGTCTACAAATGGAATTCCTCATGGGCGGAATGCGAAATACTGATAATTTGGGCAACACTGCCCATTTTATGTCACAATGACTAAAATAGAAAAGACGGTGGGCCAAAATTTGAGAAATTAATTCACATCAGGCGATAAAAAGATGTGATCCGAAATACTGTATATTAAAACGCCTTAAGCGAAATGGCTCATAATAATGAAAATAATGCGATCATTAGAGTGATAATGGGTGATATAGTTAAAAAAAACTGCAATTATCAGCCTCAACTACCAGCAAACCTACCATTGTATTGCTTCTCATCCTCTTCCGTTTATCATTTAGAGAAAACAGTTGAGATAAGTAAAATCATATGGGAACACCCACAAATTAAGAACTGGAGAGGTAATACTCGGGAATAACCCATGGGGAAGCCATTATAGGAACGCTACATTCGCCATGAAAGTCAACCATCGCCAGTCAGTTCACGGAAAACTCATGTTATCACATCTCGGGGATGTGACTGTTCTCAGCAGCCATATTAAAGTCCTAATTTAAATTGCAGTACTTCAACTGCTGAGATAATTTACATTCTTTGAACGTGAGGTATCCGTACTAGAGATAACGCATCGCAACAGGAGATAATGCTGGAGAAAATAATGAAACCCGAGACCCTTCACAGGGTAAGCCGGCCAGGGTGCCGCTCACCAAAGACAGCAGGATCCGCTCAGTTGTTATCAAAAGCATTTTTAGCTTATCGACCGTTTTAAGGGAATACAGGCATTCATTCCAAGACACACAAGGCGCATAACGAGACGTAACTGCGGGACACGAGAGAGGAGAAAAAATACGTTAGCAAACTCAAGAGGAGAGTGTTATGGGCCTTCCTCCAGCCCGAAGCTGAAGACCCGGCCTCGAATCCCGGCGGAGATGCGTCTTTAAGTGTCGAGGGCTGTGATGAGGGCACTCCCGATGCAGAATTTTGTCCATCACAGTGTTCGATCCGATATGAACCCTTGCGTCTTTCACAAGGATGTCCTCATGTCGACGCTGGGTCTCCAGGCATCATTTATACAACAGAAAATAACTCATTCGCCCAAAAAACGACCACGGCAGTTCGTAACCGCCTCATAGCAATTAGCGCTATCGCTTATTTCCAATGAAGTGATTAGAATCACACTTCAGATAGAAAAGAAGTTAGATATCAGTCACGTGGACGGTGGAAGAATTGTTTCCTAACTTCAATGGACCGGAGTCAAGCTCGTACCGCACAATTTAGCAACTATTCTAATAGCATTCCTTTGGGCCATAGTTAGTTTTATAAGGCGGGTAAATCATTTTTTCCAAATATACATAAACACCCGTCAAGCTCTTCCCTGTCAGAGCAAGGAAAAAATCACCTAAAGTAATTCCGAGGTATTAATTGTATTTTATTATTAATTCCCTCCACACAGCTCAGCCATTGCACAATTCTTTCGCTTCCGTCACATTTAAACACTGTCTCGCGCATTCTCTTCTGTTGCTGGAATTTTTAACATTTTCCCGTCTTGAGAGCCTCTTCAGCCACATTCACTCATGATATTCCCCCCAGCATTATTTACTTTTCTCTCGTATGTCTTTTTAGTCATATGACTCGTCCATTCTTTCAGCATGACCACACCAGCAAAGCACACTTCTTTCTTACGTGTAAGGTTGCGAATGAGGTTGGAATACTGATCAACCCAATCCACTATCTTTCCTCATTCTCTACTATTTTAGTACAATACAACTCCTCACGTTCCTCGTTACCTTCGCATTTATCGAAATTTATGATTAACCTGTCATTTTCAAGTGTCGTCTTGAATTTTACTGTTGCTAAAAAATAGTTATTTCTTATACATTCGAAACACTACCAATAACGCTCTTGCCAGCATGAGCATGTCAATTTATCCTATTAACATGCCTATTAAGATAAAAATTCGTCTTCAAGTTCGATTATGAAAATATAAAATGAACATACCTACGGTCGTGAAGCAATGAAAATGAGATATCCGAGACCGAAAACTTTTTTTAGAAGCCCCTTTTTCGATAAGTTTATGGTCTCAGCTATCTCTTTTTCACAAGTTCGAATATTTCACGCTAAGCATTCACCATGGAACCATTCTTCCCCAACCACGTATGCTTTTTTAATAATTTACTTTCTCGTGACGGTCATTATATTCTGAAATATCTACTCTCAAATCAGGGATAACCGTTCGGGGAAGCGTTCGACAATTTACTTGTTCCCTTCGCCCCTACTCCCCATATTTTCGTCTAGCTACGCGCCATACTGCAGAATTCTTCTTACGGCAAACCGGACGCCGCAATCGCAGATGGCACGAGCGCGTGCGCCGAGGCGACGCCTTTGTGCGCGGAAGCCGCAACCCCCCTCACCCGCCAACTGAAAACCGTCTCCTCTGCCCCGTGCACACAGCCTCCGACCGAACTTCCCCCGCAGCAACAACAACGCCCCTATCTCCCTCCACCCTTCCCACCGTCCTCCCCGTCCCCTTAATTTCCATCGAGTGCTCCTTTCTCTCTCTCTCCGATCCGAGTCACTCGCGCTCGCCTTGAGCACGTCCTTGCCGCACGCCGAAGCACTGCTCCGTGCCCCACACCCTCCTTCCCTCTCCACCCCACCCCCTACGACACCCTGTGTTTCAGCATCCTCTCCTCTTCCTCTCTCTCTCCATCCATCGTTCGGTGGGCAACAGCGCGCACCTCTTTTCCGTACGGAAAGACAAATGAGCGGGAGCGTATATTTTTTTTCTCCCATTCGATGGCTTCACGGCGAGTGGTGCGAGGGAAGAGCCGCTCGTGGGAATCTGCCCTCGCTGAATCCGCGCCGCGGGGAGGCTCAAGGGCCGATGCCGCGAAAGAAATCGATGATTTGTTAAACGGCGACGGAATCGTTCGACAGCGTATGAGATAGGGGGAGAGGTGATTCCGGGACCATAAAGGGGATGGCCTTACGCACTCACAGCGCCCCTGATCGTAATTTAATTCGCGAGGAAAATACAACCCTCGGCATCAACTTAAAAAAAACTACACAAACATTAATGCTGATTAAAACGATTCGTCACCAGTCGACGGTCATTAAACCCGTGTTCACAGGCAGCCAAACTCACCATGATATATTGTGAGAAGTCTCCCCCCCCCCCCGGGGTCCACGAAATTGGCAGTAAAAAATCATAATGAGAGTCTTTGAAAGGAAACTGCTCCCACCGTTTTCGAGGGTTACGCAGCAGATGCCATTTATTTACTGATATCAAAGCAAATAATTATACCACGATTACTATAAACCGGTGGTCCCCGACACAATCAGATCAAACGTCCCTCCTTTTTATGTATAGTTTTCGTGAAATATATTTTCATAATTCCACCTTCCTGAAACGAAATCAAACCTGTTTAGAGGGAGGGAGGAGAAAGGGGGAGAAACTCATTCGATTCGCTGTCAACTGCCGGCCCTCCAATAATTTTGACCACCCAAACCACGGCCTTCCCCCTCTCCTCCCGTCCACCTCCCCCTCCCATGCCTCCGCGCCGTTGAGAGCCACTGGTTGAAAGCCATTCCATTTGAGTAAATGGACGGCGTATGCAGTTCGTTCGGGCGGCCATCCATTCGGATAGTCTACTCTTCGAAAATAAGCATAATACAGTTGGAGTGGGAGCTGACAACAGACGCAATCCTGGTAGTTCCTCATTACCGAGTTTCTCAGACTGTCAGCCATATACCACTATTAATGTCAGTAGTTATATTTTCGATGAACTAAAGCACTGCACGCTACTGCACTTCTATATCTTACCTAATATGACAATAACCCTAAAACCCATAACACATTATAATATATTATTTGACAGTACCGCATACCCTCAACCTTTCTCATTCGTTATGAGCAGCCTCATGCCGACGCCGGGTTTCTCTCCACCCTTCATCCTTTCCTGTCCATCCCTAATTGCGAAAATGACCTCAGCTATCGGTCGCCTCCCCTGAATGCTAATACTACTCATTTCCATCTAATTACCTTTTCTTTTCCTTCCTCAATCTATTTCGCAACATTCTCCCCTTGATAGCAGTCAGCAGCATCCCCAATTCAGCAATTTTCCCAATGAAGAAGAAATGAAATTTTCTCAAGAAAGACATCAATGATCCGTGCCATCAGCAAAAGTAGCTTTTTTTCTCAGACAAATAATTAACAACTTCTACTAGATTACCCTCCTATTTACCTATTACATTTCACATTTCCCCACTTTTCACCTCCCTCCTTAATATATAGTTGAAACAAATTTTTTCTTCTGCTTCGTAGTCCTCATAAAATAAATTCAATGCAAAATAAACAAAAATATAAGGTAATTTTTCATTTGAGATGATTTTTTTTCAAGGAGGATCGTAATTACCAGCGCCGACGTTCCTCCAAAAGGAAAAGGACAGCTCTTCGGTGATTCGAGACCATCTGATATACCTCTCTGAGATCATTGCGCTGACTGAACGATATGACGCATTGGTTAGATAAAAGCTATTGGAAAATTTTCAAAAACATGCAACCGCATTCCGGCATCACTTGCGACGTGGCCTGTTCAATGATGCTAACGGCAAAAGTCACTCGACAATTTGCTTCATCGGTTGCCCATCATGAATTCTCTATTCTTCGGGCAGACGCGATACGTGTCGCAGCTCCTATTACAATCCACTCGGACAAGAACACAACTTACTCTTTTATTTATTCAACGTCACACCACGAGGAGTCTACACAAACCGTGGGAAAAAAGTACTCACTGCTGTAATATGAGAGTATTGCCGCGGCAAAAAATCGTCAATGGACATCCATATTATAGGTAACATAAAGCTAGCTGCGTCTGACTTAAAGCTCACTCCCTTGAAATGTATACATTTATGTTTTGATATTTCCCGGTAGCCTACGGATGATTAATCGGGACGAATGAAACCAATCAACAACTACGGCCGTTGGTTGAAAAAGATAAATATTTTTGGGACTTATTCGAACAGCGGGATATTGTGGTGAAGTAGGTAGTGGCCGGTGATTACCGATTAGCAGGGCGTCAGGAACTGAAGGTTGGCCCATATAAAGCAACTGTCATATGTCCTCCAAATTGTACAATTTACCATTTAATTTTCAGTTCTTCATGAGCTCTATCGTCAGCTATATCGACACCAAACTTCAGATCGACTACTGTGGACGGGCTCTAATAGCATTGGGATCAGAGGAACAACAATGGATTTCATCTTAAAATTAATGAAAATTATTAAATTGAGAATTAATCGACAGAGACTGTGGTATTCTACAAAAAGAACTCTTTAATTCTTATTACTGACCGTCGTAACTCGGGGGAATATTAAACAAAACGCAGAATATTGTTTTTTTAGCGATTTACATAATCTTTTAAGCGTAGTTATTAGGGACACTACGTTGTTATTCCTGCTTTATTCGCCCGTTTTAAATGGTTAATACGGGTTCTGAAAGCCATAATGCCATTCTACCTAGGAAATCATACGGCATCGTGTGCTTTGGAAAATACTACGCTTCGGTTAAGGTGATATCTGCAATTCTACGGATTTAGATCCTTACATTCCACACACAATGCTAACCTTAAAAAAAACTTTCAAATATTCAATACAGGCATCCCTGCCTATTCTATTTTTCTCAATTAATAAAAATGGATATTTATATGACTGAAAAAAGAAAAAACCGACACAATTTATAGTTTTTCATTGACGCGCGATTAACCTCCAGAAGTTAAGAAAAAACAATATCATATAACTGGAATTTTATGATAAAAAAGAAACTATAAAAGCCTTTAATAACATCAGATTTTATAAAAATTCCCGTTATTTAATACAATTTAAGATCGATGAAGTTGTAAAACACTTGGAAACGCATTGTATTTTCATGGATTTCACTATAATTGTATTTTTTTAAATCTACTTTTATTACCACACTCTTCCTATATTATTCTGACCTAGTATTACTCAAACACCTTCATCAAGTGAGCTTTATACGATTTAGAAGATAAAAACGCTTAACAAAACGGACTTAAAATGCTAATGAATGTAGGAGCTATCCTAATATTCGCTCTATACACAGTGTTAAGCACCGTTGTCATGTATCACGTGACATGGCGTCGCTATGTTTCTAAACGAATGGTAATTTGTTATTTAAACTGATAACTACTGTCACAATATCGCTCATCAAAGTTAAAAAATGTATCACTTACATATTCTTTATTATGTTTCGCGCATTCTAAACCTACAAAGAGCACCTTAAACCACTAATATATTTAATAACGTTTAGATTACAAGGTTAAAAATTCAGACTGTTGGAGATAGGTGACTTAATGCGAGCGGTGCGACGCTAGGTAATGGAAACTACTGTGGACTCCGGTAGCACGGCCGTGTCGCCAGCGAGACCTATTGAATATCATCCTCTCACTACCGTCTTCCTCTGAGGAAATGCCAAAGTTGGTTCCCAATATCTTCATGATGCATGATTATTTTTTACTTCAAAGGGGTCCACCATTTTAACTACTTTCGCCATCTGTTCTTCCTGGGTCCCATCCAGCTTTTATCAATACACTCGAGAAAAAACGATGAGAACATAGATTACTGTCTAACGCTTTCTGTATTCAAAGGATATGCCACATCATACCACAAGTGTTGCTTTTTACCGACCCGTCTGGACACTTATGGAATACGAAACTCTATGTTTTGCATTCTCCCTTTGGGGATCCTCTTGTGTTTGACATTAATTATTCATGTCATGAAAAAAGCAATAATATTTCAGCATGGGCTCTAAATAGTATTGCGCTCACCTGAGAATGCATGCTCCCCGTCGTAAAAGCGGAGATGAAGATGGGTGCTTATGACGCATCTCGCGCGTAAATCAAAGAAGTTTAATTGTGCCAGTTTTCTTTCATTGTTGAGTCACCTAGGCCTCCATTTGTCATACCAACATTCGTCATACCACCGCCAACCCATCAGGACACGTGTGACAAGTTTCTCATCCCGAGTCAAACTATTTCGTGGTTTTCATGCAGGATAAGAACAATAATTACAAGGAGAAGGAAACACAAGACGGAAGCTATTAAAAAAAACCACGACGCTAGAGGAATGCTCTAGGTTTGTACGTGGGCGTACACTACCTCAAGACCAAACGGAGGAATGCCGAGACTAAGTAATAGCTCGCTCATACCAAGGCTGGATTCATGACGCAATTAAAACTTCAATGAAACATTGTTTTGCAGAAAAAGGAAAGCTTCAACTTATTTTTCCTCTTACTAAAAGTTCAAAGTTGGCTTTGCGTTTCTGATTGACTAATCTAAGCTCTTCTACCGTATAAACTACACTGCCTATCGGATAAATATATTGTTTTCACATGCACATACTTAAATAGTAATAAACATTTACAAATTAATGTTATATCTATAGTAGTAACGAAGAAAATAAATATAGTAATTAATACTTCGCTACTTTTCACTAACTAACAAGGCCAATAATTATAATTTTTTCTGATTCCGTGTTTCTTCAAGGGCATTATATCTTAAATGTCTAAAGGGGATTAAAAAAATAGTTTTCACTGAGGAAAATGAATTCTTAAATATTTTATCAAATTATTTTAACGATCCTCCATTAATTTACAAAAGCCACATTTTTGCTTAAAAACAATATACAAAGATGTATTCCTGAACTAAACATAGTGAGTGTATATTAAGTACAGTACGCATTACTATTAGGGGACGGTGGGTATGGGCTACATGGAGTAATGAGGAGTTTTGTGCTAAAGATGGTAAAAAGAGGGTGAGGAAGGAGTGGGTTTTGAAAGAATTTGTATTCGATGAACGGTGGTAGACAGACAGGAACTAAGTGTGCTTTACTTGTCAAGTTTCACATACAAAATTTATATCGTTTATAAAAACTTAAACCCATTCCAACTTCAATGTGGTTAGATATTTACACCATCTTCCCTAAGTCGTTTATATCCAATCACGCTTCCTTTTTGGACACCGGATGTTACATCTACCTCATTTGTTCTCATTCCATCAACAATGTTTCTTGCACGTAGCTTTAGAGCTATTTCTCCTAAATAATACCTTAATTTTTTTGGTTGTTTCTCCTAGTTTTATCCATTCCAAATGTACAACACTAGAGATTACCTTAGAATTCTAGATAAACAATTTGAACAGTTTCAGGTACTGCATTTTCTATACGCACACCACAGAATGGAAAAAGAACTGAACATACTTAATGCTACCTTCTGCCCGCCGACCATTTTGTGGTCAAAAGAATATCAATTCGCCATAATTCGTGGGGTTCCTAAAGGATCTAAGGTTTTTTCCTGTTTTTTTCAAGGATTTTCTCCATTTCCAGTTTTTTGAAGGTTTTTTTTTCGAGATTTCCAAGGATCTACTGGCCACCCCATAAATATTGTCACCGGGAACTGTTCTCTACCCTGGGGGAGGTTTTGATTCACCCTTCACCTAAGTCTCCTTACTGCTCATCTCTCCCCATCAACTGTTTTTTTAAACACAGGTGCCATTACACAGCCAGAATCGTTAATAAAGATTTATCTTGAAATTATCCTCTCGCTTCCGAAATTGCCATCAAAAAAACGAAGCCCGCAAACTCTCTAAAGCTACTACTACACTCACGGTTTGCCGGGAGGGTGGCGATCCCAAGGCCGTTACCTTCCCCGGGGGATATCTAAAATAAAATGGCGGACAGTGGGCATCCCGCGAGATGATCGTCACGGGTACCTGGAATTGACTCCCGCGAAGAAAACGGAAATTTCTTATTCGAAATGGAGACTATGAACCCATGTTACGAGATAGGCACGTTAAAAATAGTGCCTAGCGGTCTTCTAAGTGAAGAAGATAGTGCATGTCGAGCGGTGAGGTGTCATTGAACGAAGATATACAAACATGAACATGTGAGACAAAGATGTGAAAAAATCCTACTGATCTTTCGCATAAAAGCCATAAGTATCAATACGTCTCAAGCCATTACCCCTGATCGGACTGTTTTAAGAGGCTTCTATACCTCCTATTCTATGTGGAACGGTTAAAAACTGTGTAAAGTAAGAGTAGGATTCCGAAAACCAGAATAAATAAGAGCCGAAACCTGAAACGCGGCAATTCGGATAATTATTTGCATTTCTTGTTGGCGGTAAAAACTATGGTTTAAAGATAAAACAGAGCCGAAATTGGACCTGACACGCGGCAATTCGGATAATTATTTACATTTCTTGTTGGCAGTAAAAACTATGGTTTAAAGATAAAACAAAAAGACACCAACGCTCACTCTTTAAATAGCTGTCAATAGTAATTTACGTGCACCTTTAGCCGAGGTCCCAAAATTTTCTTTCGCCACAGCAGCCGAATGTCATCTCCGGTCCTGAAATGCCCTTTCGGACTCGCA
The DNA here is from genome assembly GCA_037158775.1 of Hetaerina titia. Lineage (NCBI taxonomy): Eukaryota > Metazoa > Arthropoda > Insecta > Odonata > Calopterygidae > Hetaerina > Hetaerina titia. The sequence continues at coordinate 22,860,370 of CM073771.1, forward strand.
GCTAATTCTCTCCATTCCTTGCGTGGGACGGACAAAAATCGGCGATAAAAAATGCGGATCAATTAATTGTCAACACATCGTCAATGTAAGTGGAGCTCGGATATATTGGACTACATTTCACCCGTGCAATGACTGCATTTATCGGCGCGAGTGACTGTCGATTTTGTAATGTGGCCGCACGAATAAAAGCGTACAATTCCAGCAATTTAAGAGGGCTTCAATGGGGGGGTTCACCGCTAAATTAATGCTCGTGAAACTCGCTCAAGGTGTACATCGAATGAGATCAGCTGGGAGTCGATAGCACGTGAACTCTTGTCATAAAACCAAGACAAATTATGAAAATAAAATGATGAAAAAGTAAGACGCAAGGAATGAACCAGTATTCACGGGTAGATCGGTATCGACGAGAAAATTTTGAAAATCCATAAAAAACGATTGCTTTCGAGTTCATAATTTGTAAAATATGGAATATTTGACTCGTGCGAGGAATAAAGAGAAACAAATGAAGGCGGATTAAAGAGAAAAGGAAAGTCATTGCATAACTGGGGTATGCGTATGCGCACGCCGTCTATATGGCACTGGGCAAATAAAAAAGTGAGCAACAAGCTTCCCAAGGATTTCGCGTAAACAGGATTGAATGGTAGCAGTTTCAAATCTTCGGAATAAAATATAAGAAAAAAACTTTAAGGTGTGACAAGCATCCTCAAAATTGGATTTTGGTGTATTTTTTTTATATTTGTGCACACAAATGCCACAAAATTTACAACTTCTGATGTCAAAGTCCAAGGCGCCACGACAACTTCGCCAATGCCCCTCTGAAAACCTTAAAAATTTTATCTTGTCTCCTCTTGCTTAATTTTAAATGCAGGAGTTATTTTTTTCAAGGGAAATATTCAAGAAAGGAGTGATGTGAATCACACAGAGAAACAATTTTGAAGTTTTTCATTGCACCTTATTATCGAAACCAATTCTTTCACGAAGAAATTTTAATTCAGGCCTATTACTTCACAAGATCTATGATCTCATCTTCCTTCATCGATTGAAATAACCATATCCGATAGCTACCAGAGGCTTCTAAATATTTAGATCTATTCATGGAAATACGGCCGTGTATTCTGCGTCCGCACCGAAAACCCGGTGATCCAAATTATTAGGTTCGATTTCCACTAAAACTTATGCATTACTGTAGCCAACAGATGTGTCATAGAAGAGCAACATTCTACCGATTTTTTCTTATGGAATAAACCTTACTGGCTATTCACTACTTCGAAATCCTCAGCCAAGAAACTACAATCATTCCTTCTCGACAAACGTGACCACATTTGAAAACGACTCGGCGAGGGAAATAACCAAATTGTTGGCTCTAGAATACGACAAACGCTCAGCAATCCCCTCACCGCGTTGAATCATTCAAGGAACATGCTACAAATATGCCGGCCCTGGTAACTGCGGGGTAGCGTCCTCGCCTGCCAAACTAGAGGGCGCGGATTAGATTCCCAGGTGGGTTTTTCTCCACCTAGGGCTTGGTGTTTGTAATTGTCTTTATGATAATGTTTAAAAGTTCGATGTAAAGGCCGAAGGGCTGTTTTTGGATAACTAAGAAATAAATAAAATTGTCTCGTCTCCTCAGCTCCCTTCCCTGGACTTCGCAAGGCATTACACACATGCACACCCACGGTAGAATAATCAATGGAGTACTCATTCTTTAAAATTCGATTAGGATATGATGTAAATGGAAGTGGCATTTCAAATGACCAAACAGTGAGGATGCTAAATAATTCTTTCACACACACACGTGGCCACTGTTAAAATAAAAACCAGCGCTCACACAAACGCGAGCGAGGATTGAATTTTTGTCTCTCCACAAAAGATGTCGTCCACTGCTTCCCAAATTTGACTTAGGCAACAGGACATTAGAGGGTACTTTGACCCTGACCAACCAGAGAACAGCTTCCAACGGTGACCTTATTCTGGTTTGAAGGGTAAAGCATAGAGATAGCCCCCTTAACTTGATGAGGTAGTGGGTACCTTGATGGGGATCCATGCCATTAGCCGTCATTAGTACGTCTTCCAGCCGTAGATAGAAGGGGTCGCTCTTAGACTAGGATCTACCTTCCTCACGATAACGTTATCTTTTTCTCATAAACAAAATTTCGCTTTATGCAGACGACAAACAATTATTTATGTTTCCGAGTAAAATCAAAATAAACCTCAACAAGGTATGCATGGAATTATTCGTGGGATAAACTTCCCCGCACTAACAAAGAAACTTCCCACAAATGGAAAAAAGCTGTGCACACACAATCCTAATGAATTCTTACTTCAATCCACACTTTTCTCTTGACCACATCTCCGTGTTTAAAAAAATATTTTTCTCAACCGAACAAAATTTCGCAAGAAGAACCTACTTAGAGAAACTCCATGATAAGAAAAACAAATAATACATTACTGTTGATAAAGGTAACTTTAAAGCAAATGAACTTGACTCAAGATGAACGAACAAAAACCATTCCTAAAACGAAAAAAAAACCTTTCCACATCAGGAAAACTCCTTGAATGTACAACATCAGCAGAAGTAACTAAAAAAAACAATATCAACATTTAATAACTCATTATGTCATCAAGAAGCAACACTTTACAAGTTTTTTACACTTTCTCAACGGACGACCTCGCCTGCGTTCAGCTTTTCGGTGAAAAAATTGCCCGCATGACCCACGGCAAAATATTCTCCCTGCAAAATTTATTCGGCACCCAGGAATAACTAAGCCACTTCCGCTCATATTCAGACCATAAAGTTGTCACCGATAGCAGGGCAAAAAATGAGACCCGAGCACAAGGAAGGCTAAACCGCAGTTAATAGTCAAAGGTACAGATGACATAAAAGGACCGACAGAAGTGCTATGGAAATACTTATGCTGCAGGATCAGGAAAAAAGAGACGCGAAAAAGAACCCACAAAGGTTAGTGACTCGAGGGACCGCACGAGTCAACTTTAACCACCACGGTCCCGCTTCCCACAACCCCCATTCACACTCACCCGCCTTGCCCTTGGACGGATCGAATGTCGCATTGGTTGGCTGGCTTCCAGGGCAGCAACAAGTAAATCATTAGTGCACAGCAGTCAGGGGCCACTGGGATAAACAAATGCCATTTGTCTAGAAAACGAAAGAAAGCGGTGGCGGGGAACTTCGACGGTTTCGTAGGGGTTAAGGCAAGAAAGAGTCGAAAACGGCGGGATATCCCCTTTCTGGGTAACTGCGGACAGGTGGAAGAATTCAGGTTCTACTACAAATTTGTGATTGACGGCTCAACTGGAAACATAAATGTTGGTTTTAGTAGGTGAAGGAAGGGCTCACCTCGTCCTAAACCTTAAGGCGCGTGAAATTAAAAAATTGGGGTAAAACGGGGTCAATTTATTTCCCTTTGCCTCCAGTGGTTTCCACGTTAGATCTCGTGACTCGAAATACGCACCATATCGCTTATGTGAAGCTGGGGTGTCCAGAGTCTGAGGGAATCGAATCCTGGACAGTTACTCTGTCGTCAATCATCTGCACAAGCCACTTCCGACGCTAGGTTCACCTCAACCCTTCTTTCTCTCTCTAATTTCAACCTTGGAAGAATTAGCCATCAGAATTTAATAATGTAGTAACGTCATCACTCGATGGCTTTACACCATCAACTCAAAATTATTGAAATAAATCGCAGCGATAGAATGAAATATATTATTTTATCAATAATATCTCATATAAATCTACACAATACCCCGAAAGCCGCCGCATGGGCGTGCCGCGGGTGGTATTAGATCACCACCCGTAAACTAGAATAAAACCACATGCAAAACCAAATCATGTGACCTCCACACACATATTAGTTTGTTCATGCACTCGACAAACCTTATTTACACGAAAGAAAGTACCTAAGTGCAACAATATTTAATAACAGGATACGTACGCTCAAATCATGCTGCAGAACTGTTAAAAAGATGGGTCTATTAAAAAAAAAGAATAAAATGCATGAAGAAACAAGCAAGACGTCGACAAATATATACACTACCAATTCTAATTTTCTCCTACGGGATTGCTTTCATGTCCATTATGATCTCTCATTGTTCGAGGAAAACACGATATTTTAAATCCATCCGTTCTACAATTACTCTCCCCGATTTTACGTCGGTGATCTGATCTATCATAGTAAGTGTAACATGTCCTTGAAACCCTCAGGTAAGTAACCTGCCTCAAATTTACGCATTGAGTTTAACCTGTATTCAAGCATACGTTCAACTAGTGGCTCCCATCCTCATTTTTCCAATAGTGTGGTGACACTTGTACCTTGTTCATAACAAATTTTCGCAAACCTAGCTGCTTTTCGTTGCATTCGATGTAATTCCAAAATTAAGCCTATTTCATGAGGATCCCATACACTTGCTGCATACTCAAGTCGGGGCCCACCCAACGTGAAATATGACCCTTTCATTCCAATCCCAAGTGTTTTTTTTTATGAAACACAACTTTTATTAGCTATTCCACCAATTTCACGAATATGTTTTCCCCAGGACATATCCGTAGTTATCGGTAAACCCAAGTATTTTACCGATTCCACAAGTGTAATGTTGGTCCCCTGTATAGTGTGTTTTCTGGTGAAGTACTTTTCTTCCAAAAATTTTTCGAAACACATTTATTCAAATTTAATTCTAGCTCCCATACCTCGCACTACCTTTGAATTGCATTTAGGTCGTTTGCTAATTCTAACATTATTCTAAGGTGATGGGAACTGTGCAAAAAGCTACACATTCCTCAAGCTAAATACGTGTCAGAGCCATGGAGATAAGATGCAGTACCCTTGGGCAGCATAAAATGTTCTCTTCAGGTGCCACTCATTGAAAGGGCGGGAACAAGAACGCTAACATGGGTAATGGACGAAGATAAACAATGTCCAAAATTGACATCACAAAAGGAAGTTAAAGGAATGCTATTGGTAGTCCTCCAGCTACCGGTCGATGCCAACGCTAGTTAACTCCAAACCATTTATCTGGTTTTGAATGCTCGATTCTACTTAATTTCGAGTCCATTTAATCCAAATGGGCGAAAGAGGTGAGTTAGCGGTCTTTGAAGTAAGAAAGTTGCCTCTGCTACACACCCATGATTATAAAAAAAGGCAATTTACGATCTATCGTACATTGCCTTTTTTTATCGTATATCTAGGGAAGAACGTCTCTTTAGCAATGAATTTGAAAATGTGTTATTAGCCTCATCGTACTGCGGTAGAAAAGATCTTGCCAATAAAATTCGAGCGACTAAGTGTAAAACAGATTGATTTAGAATGTCATTTTTTCCACGAACAATAAGGGATCAAGAGTAGAATTATCAGACCGCTCTACGGGAAGAAAATATTTCTATTCATAATTACTATGGTGTAAAATAAAATTTAAAAACTGACAAAAATTAAATTTCAGCTCAAAGCTTCAGGCCAAGTTTAGACGCACTCCACCACCGTTGAGCGCCACACAGTATAAGAGAAAAAATGGTTCTGGAAATTTAGAAATTGCTAATAAATTAAAGCTTATATAAATTTGGTATTTTCAATAGCTACCACATACATTAGGGCATATGTTGAACAATTTCAGACTTACTGAGCGAAAGTTTCGGAAATACCAGCCGAAGAAAATGAGGTTACGTGCAAAAACTTCAAAAAACACATTCACGAAGTTTTATCATGGATAAAGGAAACAAAATTTATTTTTCAATTGGAATACACAGAATAGAACATCAAAAATGAGACGTGATCGAATTTTTAATTGACTACTTACTTCATTGATATAATGTTGTTCAAATAATTTATACGAAGATACCAAGTGGAAAAGTCTAAAGTTGGACATAAACATTTTTAAATATATATTTTAACTCCTCGGTTGAATCAAATCCAGCTTTCCTTACAAAAATAGCGAGAGAAACCAGAATGTACCGACAATTGTAAATACCACCATGGATCAACTAATTAAATTGAAGGCGCCTCTTGTAGGAGTGCTCGATGCCGAATCAGGTCTATTGTTTTAATCTAATTCTGAAGTATTCGTTGATCTGGCGTTAGCGATTCCGTTCGATGTGAAGCAGCTTTAAGGAGCATCTTAGATTACTTTCGCATCAAAGTAACTCCCTGACATCTGCTTTTATTCCGAAAGAATTTTAAAGAGCATGTCTGAATTCCATGCGCACGATTTTCTATTCATACGAGAAAGCTAACTAACAGCCCAATAAGTATCCAAGGATCTTGCTCCGCGGGATCACTGATCAAATTTCCGATGGGCCAGTGGTTCTGACGTGACCAGGATATTTATAGCCTATTTATAGCCCTACTGGGTTAACCAGTTTTCATGATTTACTGCAGATCCATTCACTTTAATGATTTTTTTTAAACTTATCGACCATTATTTCTGTATGCACGTAGAATTGTAACGTGCATATTTAACTTTCTTGGGCCCATGGGGAATAACAGACTGGTTACCTTATGCAATACCGGGTATCCTCGAAAACCAATTTGGACCTGTCAAATTTTTGTCCACGGTACACCTTAACCTGGAATAGCTTGCCCAAAGCAAATCTGAAGGATTTCTGGTGCCCAGGAGCTATATTATTTACACCTTGAACAAACATAAACGGAATGTATAGCATATATTTTATGAGAACAAACAAAGGTTAACGACTATAACACAGATCGAAGCGCTATATTTCATACTGGCGTACTTCTCTCGTCCCAATTAAAAGCGTGTATTCTAGCAAAGTACCTTCCCGTAGCATAGTTCCACGAAATTAGATTAAAGAACTATAGAGGGAGACCCATGATATTTACTTCAAATTTCGCGTATACAATTTCTTCCCACGTCTATTTTCCTTGACAATAAATTAAACGTGCACATTTATGTAACGGCAGGTCATTTTCATGTCTGATTGCAATACTAGATGGGTCAAGAATGTCGATATGCTATCACGGAGATGCATGCATACGCACACATATACATACGCAAATACTTAGCACTTCGTCCATAAGGCTACTTCAATTAGTTCATATAGAAGGTCTTTAAAAGAACTAAAGAAAAATGTCATTTTCACGAATATCTTTCCATATTACTTTTCCTTTTGTGACTATTTACGTGAACCTATGCAATCCACAGTAGATACTAGGCATCAAAAATTCTAATATGACTGATGCCGTGTTACTACTGAATTGTGTTACAATGTTAAGGGAAATTTATTCTCTTTACTACACAAGGTTGATCCTTAAGGTTTAGCATCATGATCGCACAATGTAAATAATCATTTTTAGAAGATCCATAACAATTATTTGAAGAAAAGCCGAGGATTGAACCCTACTTTGACTTTCCGGCCCACCGCTTTTCAATCCTCAACTATTGAGTTGCTATTATAGTGAAATAAAATCAAATTAATGATAAATTGGAGGATTACGAGAGGAGATGCCAGACGCTGATGATGATAGTGAAACTCCTGTTGGAGAAATATACAGCACCAGCAAGGGATATGCACTGAATCGGGAAGATCTAGGCCCGCCATGCGTGAACTTGCTCAAGGGTAGAACTAAAATTAAGCTAAAGTGAATCAATGGGAACACTGTACACCCGTGATAGAATTGAGGTGGTTTCCGAGTCGAGACGCACCAAGAATGATTAATTTTAGTCGCTCTCTAACTTCTGCACAGTTAGAGCCTTGGGCACACACTAACCTACAGTTCTACCACAGATGTGCGCCCTAACTTCATCTTCCCGAACAGGATTGCTAAAAGATTGTTCGTGCCCTTAGCAGGCAGACTACTCTGTAGAATCTGAAGAGCAGTTTTCTTTGGAATAACTGTAGGCATTCAGTATATTAGCAAATGAATTACATGGGACAATTTGAAAAAATCACCACAAAAAGAATGGTCTCCATAGTCAGAAAAAGCACGCACATGACTCTTAAGACTCAATACAAAATGATTTTCATTTAGGATATGGGTTGAATCAGGTCTACTCTTTCCTCCAGATGTAAGTATACGAAAGAGGGCTGGCCTTCATTCGAATTCCGCCCATGAACAAGCCAGAAATTACGTCACTTCTTTGATTTCCCCTCTCCTGTTTTCAATATATATCATTCTTGGCCTTAGTTAACCCAAACCAGCCCAAGCAGACACATAAATCGTCATATTTTCTCCATGACCCACCTTTTTCCCAAAGGCTACAGAAATTAGTCAAGGGCTTAAGATCCACCGGAAACTCACGCCCACTTAAAAACTGGAACTCCTTCGACTTCCAGAATAACCTAAACCCGGGCCTACCACATCTTAAAATCATTCGATCTTCTCACACAACCAGTGAATACTTCAAGAGCTCTAATCGGGAATTTCGCTTTGGATACATATATAACACTCGAACTGTAGGTGCTAATTTATTTATGAATAATGGATTTTCATGACGGAAATGGTACCATAAATTTTTAAATGATTCCAAGGGTGGAAATATCTGAAGGGCAGCTAAACTTAGGACAGGTTCCTGAATTCATAGGGCATAAAATAAACATTAAATTCACGCATTCATTTTTCCGATTCACTATAGAAAGAAGCTGTAAGGATGTACTACGTTATGTCGCACCACGTCAATACCGGTATTTTATATTCAATCAACACATTATATTTGTAAAACGTTGTTATGATGAACTAGTAGCGTATCCAAAATATTAGAGGAGCCAGGCTGGGTATCATTCACGGAGCGAAGGTTAAATTACAGATTGAAGCTCTTACCCAAATTGGAATGGCGTATCTTTAGCAGTGATGCTGAAAATGTATTATTACCCCCATCATACTAGGGTCGGAGAGACCATACCAATAAAATTCAAGAGATTAAGTGTAGAAATGATAGATTTCAGATTTCATTTTTTCCACGAACGATAACGGATCAGAATAACATTGTCCGACCGCGGTAGGGGTCATATTTGGGTCAAAATTAGTCTGGTGTGTAATCACCTTCTGCCACACACCCTAGCGTTGGCTCGCAAGATGCTAAAATAACTATCCAGCTAAATATATATCACAAACATCCAAAGTCTTATAACGTGTATTACTCCTAGTCATGGTTTTTTTCCGCTTAGTTACACGTATCAATCCGTAGATTGTCCAATTGCCCGTATGTTGCGATATGCAAGAAAACATTAGGAATAAATAATCTGAGATGAATGAGAGGCAGTCAAATGAAAACCGAACACCCGCTTTAACAATCAGTCCGGGCACCAACAAGGACATAACTCAAACCCTGCATGCGCCAGTGCGTGGACACTATGCAGTTCTCCTACCACAGCAACGGCAGGATCGATACGTAAAAAGCAAGCTTTTAGCGGACTGGGTGTTATGGTGGGTGTTCGGTTTTCATTTGACTGCCTCTCCTACATCTCAGATTATCTATTCCGAATGTTTTATTGCATATCGCAACATACGACTGCCTTTGAAAACATTTGACTGCCCCAGTAACTCATTCCTTTTTGCGAAAATCGTCAAAAACTTATCATTTTTCCGTAAGTTTCCCCTAAATCAAAGTTATATTTTAGATTTAGAACTGAAACTGATAAAAATCAACAATAAGGCGAACGTTTAGATGATACTAAAACGATTTTTAAGTTTCTTCCAACACAGATACCAATGCATTCATATTAAAGTACTTATTTCCTTAATAGGCCAGACGACGCCCCACGGTTCGCAATCCTTTACCCAGTTCTGTCTCTTCCACCGACAGGAAGACCCATGAAAAGGCCGCACCCTCCAATATCATACACATTCACAATCAGAGGTGCGAACCGAAATCCACCCGCTCGTATCGCCCACCCCATCTCCCGGCCAACTCCCGCCCGTCTCCGATAATCTGGCCGCGGTAACCGTACCGAGGCCCGCACCTTCACGCAACGAGCGCTCGCGATTGAATTCTCAGTCTTGCAAGGCAGTTCGCTGGTAAGAAAGACCTTTACTTTTGAACTGATTACTCGTAGTTTTTCCTTAGAAGCAACCTAATCAAAATTGATACAAAATTCCGTTTTTAAATACCGCACGAATACATGTATCTAAAATCATCCAACGGACAGCGAGGCGCTTGGCATGTAATACTTGACTGGCACTAATTAAAGTGAATTGGATGATCCACGTACGAGTCTCCGCAGTCGGCCTGTTTATTTTATTTAAATTATTTCCTTCGTCTTTCAAATGCAAAGGCTTGCGTTAAAACCATAAACTTTCGTCACCATAGGCATAAACTTTCTGAATTTTTAGGTACACAAAAGAGTAATTTTAAAAAGATAAATAGCAGATTATGCGTTAAATATATGCATATATATACACACACACACAAGGTCCTGTACAATATTATATACTTGTATGTATAATATTGTACACGACCGAAGCCTATTGCTGGCTAGACAGGGTCCAATTATATTGTATCGCCCAAAGTGACTGGATGTTGACACAAGCTTGGGACTCAAGGATAGATAATTCGAGGTCACAGGGCACACACAACTCGCACGTAAACGGATCCCAACTTGGAGGAAACTTAAAGACATTTATATACAAAAATATTATTGCTCGGTGCCACGAGTATTAGAGCTGAAAAAACTGAGCAGCACTTCACATCTTGAGAGGATATCCCACCAATCTTTACACCAATAAATTCAAAAGCGTAAAGTAGACCAACGGGAATACTGACATTACACTAATGTAAGACCTTAAAAGTGCGTAAAAATATTCTAAATATCTTCAGAGGGGTATCTTTTAATGATTAGTGGGGTAATGTCTGGAGGAAAGAGGTAGGGAGAGGTGCTGTGTATTTCTCGTTAATCACATAAAAAACTATAAACACGATAATCAACCTTAAGGTCGGTTGCGTAGGTTTTGGTAGAATTCACCCAGTACTAAGCCCGACGGCGTGTGAAATTCACACATCAGGGTAGGGGGGCCAGTTCCTTTCCCTGTGCCGGTTATGATTTCCCAGGAAGATCTGGTACCCGAAAAATCACATAGCTTGGGTGGAGCTGCAGGTACCCAGAGAGGCTTTCCCGGAAACGAAACCGGGCCCCCCCAGTCAGTAGTCTAACGCTCTACCCCTGGACTACCATCAACATCAATTTACTTCGAGGATTTGAGATCCTGTCCAGAAAAATTCAATTTCTGTCATCAAATACAAATGAAAGCTGCCAATATTTCAAGTAGAAAGATTAGAAAAATGTTTCTTAGACATCTAGAATTAGAGTACCGAGTAAAACGAAAATAATATAAACGATTAGCCCAGGGGAAAAAAACAAATCTTATGAATAATATTTTGAAACCACGGAAAAATTTATGGGCATTATTAATGTACATCCGTAGGCCAAACATATAAAAATAAAGGGAAGAAAGAGACGAAAAACAGAATTAAAGAATTCTACCTCCGACACAAGATGAAAATATCATGTTCCAATTACAAGTCTCCCTTTGGCTGGTGAACTAAACCATCATTTGCCTCGTTGGTTACTAATGCGATAATATATTCTGTAGGAACATATTACCCTCTGCCCCTCTTATAGTTCCCAATGCCACATGTTCCATTACGTGCATCGTCAAAGATCGCCACTCCTTACTTCACGGCTCCAGAGCAAGTGGAGGATAAGTTGCGTTTAGGACCCTCCTCCCTTTTTTTTCCGTTTTCTCTGCAGCAGTCACGAAGCTTAATATAGAGGCAGACGTACGACAAGATTCCGTACCGAAAGGGCAGGGCCAAACTAATAAAATAATGAGGACACGAAACAACAAATTCGCATTAAGACTCCGGGCCTGGACGGCCTAATGCAGCGACGACATTGGTATTAAAATGGAGAAGGGTCCTTGAGGCGTGCATCTGGAGAGGACAAGAATTCCACATCATTTTTTTTTACTTTTGGCGCTACGAGTAAATGATGGAAACCAACAAGACTTACGAATGGGAATCCCAATTCAATGGCACCAGGTTAGTCATTTTAGTACTCTGCAAGGCACCGCTATGCTGTGTGGTGTGAGGTGAAATTACAACAGGCTAATTTTGACCCGAGTATTTTTACCCTTACCGTGGTCCGACACTTTTATTCTGAACCCTTATCGTTCGTAGGAAAAATATTATCTGAAATCTATCATTTCAACACTTAATCTCTCTAATTTTATTGACATGATCTCGCCTACCGTAGTACGACGGGGGTAATAATACATTTTCAACACCATTGTTAAAGAGACATTCTTCCAACTTATGTATAAGATTTAATCTTTAATTAAGCCTTCGCTCCATAAGTGATTCAACCTTGTCAAATCGAATCTCGAAAAATTACAAATTCTTCTTAGATTAGAAATTCTTTTCAGATTTCACCGAACTTTACTGCAGTACGACCCGTTTCATCACACGTGACGTATTATTGCCTGAAAATGTCATGCATGTGATGAAACCGGTCGTACCGCAGTAAAGTTTGGTTAAACAAGACAGTTTTAAGTTTAACTTTTTGGAAGTCCTTAATGATGGGGGAGAAAAAAAAATAAAATCTGCACTTCCACATAAAGATTTAATAAACCACGACCATGTTTTCGATGCTGTGCACCATTATCAAGTGATCACCACCACATGATGATGATGCGCAGCATCGAAAGCATGCTCGTGATTTATTAAATCTTTATGTGGAAGTGCAAAGTTTCTTTTTCACCCTCATCACGTTAGGTTAAACCTATCGAAAATCCCAAAGTACACGAATGAGACCGGATTTGAAAGACTCTCATGGTAGGTGTCCAGCAAAAACAGAACTATCAAGTGAAGTCGGTCCGCATGAGGGCTTAACCTGTACACGTACGCTCTTACCTTTTGTTTTATTTCAATTAGACCACGTCTCACATTAAAAGTTCCGTTGACTTTTCTTTACTTCGAGCCTTTTTACGTAGGCGACACAAAATACATGCTCTACCACCGTCAACACACACAAGAGAACAATTCAAATTGAATTTATACACGCATTAAAAGTCCTCAACTTTCAAATACAATTGATTAAAGCCCGCTTTTCTCTTACCGTCTCGAAGCGTATATCCAAACAAAAACCTTTTATCAATTGACATCGTGAACATTTCGAATATAATGTGAGCGTTAAAGAGCTCAATAACGCCATGAATTATGCAAATCAATGGACTTTTGCAGGTTTAACAGTGATCCATAGTTTAAATCGTATCTGTTAATTAATTTTTGTTGATAATTTAATCATTTTTGTCACTACACCAACAGCAATAATCACTAAGTCTTTTTTAACTCCATGGGAAACTAAAGCGGACACAATAAGTGAGAACAAACATACAACGCAGCTACAAGCCAAGCAAAATCGTAAAACAGATGCGTTGGGTCAGTTTTCCAACAAGGATTCATACCCTGTCAAGAGAGTTTCCGCGAGGGCGACGATCGATCGAAGAGAGATTACGCAAGAGCGAAGAAGACTCGAAATAGTCAGCAACAATGTCATTCAAGGTCTGAAGACTCCCGATTCATTGCCAGAAACTCCGAGACGAGGATGCATAAAACAATAAGTTTAAAGAGCTAAATTACGTTAAAAATCTGTGAAAAAAGGAAAGAAAATGTCCGTAATTACTTCAGGCAATATATGGTTAGGTTTTGAGAAACTCACTCACACACCAGCTACCGCTAAATGACCACTTTGAAATGATAAACAGAAGATGAAATTGAAACATTACTAATGAATTTTGAAAAGTTATTGGTTTTCAGTAACAAATTCACTACAACGTATTGGGAATAAATGAAATCGGAATAGTATTAGCCACAAATTACTGTCACGTTTTGATTTTTATTAAATTATTTCTATTTACTTTACTTCCTAGCCATTTGTAACTTAGGTCTTAATACATCATGTTAAGCATAAAATAGGACGCAAGATGGAAAACTGCTGCTCCCGAAAATATTACGCATTGCCTTGCGATTCAGTATTTGAATAGATTTCATTGTAAAACACAAAACATTCTTCCTCCGGCTAACCCAGCAGGCAGGTAGAATTTTCTCCAGAAATTTTCATTTTTGTGCATAAGCGTAACGAACGTTGCGTCTTAAATCATTTAAAATGATTGACAATGATACGATAATAATATGGTAACGTCATACTCATCATTTTACTTATGGTAATCCATCAGTAAAATAATGAGTACGGCATAAGTATTGAAAAATATTGAATATATGAAATTATGTTCACTAAGTCTTACGTGATTTCATCAGATCTTCCCACACACAATACGACAATAAGGCGAACGTGAAATTGAACAAAAAAGTCACACCATGTGCAAATAGTACAGAAGGCATAAATTAAAAGTTTTTTGTAGTATTTCATATTTTTATCACCCCCCAAGTCACCGCTAAGGTGTGCGGCAGGGGGTGAATACAAACCAGACTAATTTTGACCCAAATATTTTTCCCCTACCTCGGTAGGACAACGTTATTCTGATCCCTTATCGTTCGTGAAAAAAATGGCATTTTACAAATGACATCTGTTCAACACTAAATCTCTCTAATTAATAGGCATGCTATCGCCTACCATAGTACGAGTTCGCGAGAAAAAGAACGTACAAACCAATGAAGTTCTCGACTAGGATTAGCGAGAGACGGTCCACTCCTAGCGACCGAACGGCGACCGTGGAGTCCCTTCCCTACGTTTCCTTCTAAGGGCTAAGGGCTTCTCAGTCTCTTTCAAAATAATTACCACTTGGGGAATCGGACACGAATCAGTGAAAAGGTAAGTTACGAGTCATACCGCGGTCATTTTCGGGTCTAAGTTCAAGAGATAAGCGACAAAGGTAATTCAAAAACTCCGTCCTATCGTCGTTTGGTGGAAGTTAGGCCGAAAAAGTTACGTTACTCTTACGTTAAAACACCCATTTAAATCAAAATGAGCTATAAAAGAAAGCTGTAAAAGAGAAGACTGAAGGATGTTAAAATGGGCAGTGGATATTAAACCCACCTCCACCAGGTTTTCTTGTCGAATAGCGATTTGAGGATACACATATACGATACTTTAACGATTCCCGTGGACTGAGTTCGGAAGTGCGTCTTGAATGTGTCCTTAATAGCCCGGACTCTATTAATGGAGTATTTCGTTTCCTTTGTTTCAAGTGAAAAGGCAACCATTGCACAGAAATTTCGCACCGAGTGGCCTCTGGCTCGAGGAACAGATCCCTTCGCCAGGAGAAATGCGACAAAGGGAATGGCATCGTTTCATTCCATAAAACGAAAACTCCCGGGGCCGAAACCTACAGGTTGCAGTACATTTACGGTGAATAGGCGACAATTTTGGTTACATTTCGCACGACACCTATAATAGAAATTTCCACAACAGACGCCTTGAGGCGGAGAAACGTTTGGTTTAAGGCCCGTTTTAGATATGCTCCCTAACAAGTGATTCAGGTTTGATCCGTAAGGTACACATGAGCAAAAAAGGTAGATATAATTGCCGCCGGGTGGAGTGTTACGCGACTCCTTAGCGGGCTGTGGCGAAAAAATACTTGGCGGGCCAATACCGTAACGCATGCCGTCGTTGCTAAGGTGAAATGTTGCCATCACTCTATAGACTTGGAAACCGTAGCCTAACTTCAGATGGTACTGTCGATTTTATGGAGCCCATACCGGCTAAAATAATTGTGTAAAACAGCTGAGGAAACGAGCAATTTTTGCCGTATGACAAGGACCGCAGTTTCCGTGCGACTAGCATAGAAGAATGACTAGTAAGCGGAAATTTATAAAAAGGGTATTACAGTCGTACGAGAAACTGTACATAAGAATTGCATTAGAGAAGAATTCATTCCTTATCTAGTATGATGAAACTACCAAAGGGAAATGAACATGCCAAGGAGAAGAACGCCGCAGAGCGAACTCGCAACGATTAAACATGGACGACAACACAACGCAAAAACGAATTCAAACTGGAAACAAGAGGCGACGGACACTTTAACCTGCAATTATGATGTCTTTTGAGTCCTAATTATTAAATCCGGGAAGAATGAACCAATTTTAACAATTTCTTCCTAGTTGTGTACGAGACTTTATTCTTGCCTTGACGAGCTACGCGAGCACATTTGCACATGGACGTCTTCCTGAATTAAATGCACCCAACGAATACTCCACGGTCCCATAAGACGAGGTCTTCAGGGAGGCACATTCCAGAACGCGACCTCTGGTGTACGTCCCCACGGATCGCGCGGGATAGCAACCGAAAAACAACCCCCCCCTACCAAGGGGTGAGAATCCTTAAAAGAAAAGAGCGAGGGGATCCTTCTCGATTATGCATCCCGCGCGATGGAAATATTTTTGCACGCCCGCTGGGCGCGCGAAAGCCAATCAAGTCCACCCGCCCGGCCCCCTGTCCCTTCATTTCGGTGGAGGGGTAAAGGGTGCAAGAGCGTAGGATCGTTAAGCGGAGCAGTCGTGCATGCATTTGGTGGCCCATTATGTAACCACCCGCACCATTCTCCTCGCATCTCCCTCCCACCACCGAACATCCATTCACCCCCTCCAAAAGAGGGGAAGACAAGAGGAAAGGGAGACGCACCCCACGGTGTGCCCTTTCCCTGGAACCCCTGCCACCCCCGCCTCCTCTTCCCGAACCGGCTCTTCGAAAAATCTTCGGTGCTGCCGTTCCCAAACCACGACGGCTGCACTGCTACGAAAACAATGGCGCCGCCCAGCAGTCCGAAGGAGGAGAAGCGGAGGGAGGGAAGGGTAGACGAGAGAGAGAGGAGGGGGGGAGGGAGGGAGAGTCGGGAGTGAAAGAGGTTTACATAACAGTCGGCTTGGACGACGGTTGCGAAGTCTGAAGGGAGTGAGAGGGTGGTGGAAGGGAGGTAGAGAGAGAGAGAGTGGTGGGGAGAGAGAGGGAGAGACACGAGGGCGAGAGAGGGAAGGATAAGGGGGCATCTCGCAAGGGATGCATTCGAAAATACCCAAAGGACAAGACCCACACAACACACACATATTCGAGTCCCGAGCTGAGGAGGGGGGCACTGACCAAATGACACGGCGGCGAATAAAAATCGTATTAAAATGGAAAGACAATGGGATGATAGATAGATATGCCTGTTACGAAAACAGTTTCACTCCCTTTTCCTTTTCGCTCTGACGCGTGCGCGCAGAGACAATGCAAGATAAGGCGAAAGACTCGCATTTGAGATTAGCCGTTACGTAACGGTCGACGGCGGAAAATGCTTCAGTATATGGCAGTATGCTGAGAAACTCCCCTCGACGGGGCACAAATGAATCGATACGATATTAGATTCCAAGGATTCCTTCCCTCCCGAGCGCCTTCTCGCAATGCAATCGCCTTCCAAGGCTGTCAGCGATGACGTGACCAGTTCGCACATTAAATACTCTCTCTCGTTAGTATTCTAACGGTGGCAACGTTGGAAGGTGGACAAGCTTAAAATGCTGGCATCTCATTACCGCATTTAATCTAGTCAGGATGTGCTACATTAATCTCATTCCTAATAAAATATAACGAGGAGAGCACTTAGCTTTCACCGTAATATTGCTGTTTCTATTTTAAATACAACAGTAAACCAGTAACTGTGATAAACATATAATCTTGGAATTTAAAGACTTTGAAAACGAATTAAAATTTAAAAATTATATACCGTGGAGAAAATATTACAGGGTCAACAATATCAACATTCCCCCTGGCTAATTGACACCATTTCCGCAAGTTTTTTTTTCCAAAATATGATGACGACCAGGAAATGAAAGAAACACCCAGCCCGCATTTCCACGACTGATTATGGAGACGGAATTTCTGCTATTTTCCTTAACGTAATTATAATTTTGGCTACAAAAATTTTTGTTTTTAACGCATGTGCCATTTGTTTAATGCACTCGCAAACAAGTTAACGTTAGGTTTCTGATTCAAACAATGGCATTCAATAGTTTATACTATATTCCAAGCATGGATTTGGCACTTAATTTTGAAGTTTATCCTATGTAATAGCCTGTAGAAGTTCAGATTAATATTACTACATTTTATTTTATTCATAAAATCCTAAAATTTTCTGTTCAATTATTTCGTCACATAATTGTTATTAAATCGTTGCCTTCTGAATTAGCCGTCAGATGGCGCATTTTTATACAAACCACAAATTAATTGAAGCGTCTTCGGAATTATAGGTATTACACGGTATTCTGTCAAGAAACGCAGTTTAATTTTTACCATTTTGATACCCATATCATCACTTAATTTTAGATTCAACAACATACTAGGTACACATACCAAGCCATTTGATTCAAAGTATGTCTTTTAAAGAGAATTACACAAAATCAGCTCTCAAATTTCATTTCCCATTGATATTTCAAAATGATTAATGTTTACCTACATCCATCTACCCATTCTTTGCTAAATTTAATTCCCAGAGAGCTCTGCTGTCTACTGTTTACATATATTTGGCGTCCCTCAAGGGTTTTCTTTAGGTTAATGTCCTAGCAAATTAACTCGGCTAATTTTTTGGTCAAAGGTATTTCTGCAATGATTCATTTCATCGTTAACCAAAATGTTTTAAGTTTCAACCGATAAAATAGTATCATTGCCTCTAGTACCTGTAAGCCGTCGAAACCGATTTTCTACTGCAAAAACATACCTGCTCTTTCACTTTTGATGGTGATTGAAGCATATGTACGTGCATTTATAGTTCGTGCAGTACAGATGCCAAGGTAACGCGCTAACAAAATTCAAATTACATACTATGCACATTAGGCCATAGTCACCACAGAAAATATTCTAAACGTTTTCTGGGAACTTATGAATATTTTGTATTCCATGCGAGGGCGAACGCTGGGCGGGCTTTTCTTCGACGAAAAAAGAATGAGATGAGGGATTCCCAATGAAAAGCTGAGGATGGGTAGATCACACGTACTACATCCATCGTTTCCAACACCCAATGGGGCTAGGGTCACTCCGGACTATTAAACTACGTCAATCCTGATCAATCGTACGGATCCGGATCGCGGGATTAAGGTTTGTAGCCTGGATATCACCATCCATCTGCACGATTCGGCACGCCAAGTGTCGCATCATAAACCTGGGAATCAAGATCGGGATTTTTCATTGGGGTCGCTAGGAGTGCCCAAGTTTCTTTCAGAAGACCACTTATCCGTTTTAACTAAGTTTGACTTTAATACCATTAAAAGATATCTCCCCGAAATATAACTAGCTTTTAAGCACCTATTAGTGGGTTCAGCACGAAGCAGCCAAATTTTGGATTGCCCCACCGTTCATCAATCCCCAAATGAGCAACCACCGATGGTATAAAATCGTCTCTGCCTCGAATCAATCTTACGTAATAATATCTTGTCAGTGCCACAAAAAATAATCAAGTTTCAAGAAAACACGGGTCAACACCCTACGTCGACGTAAACAGGTAATGAAAATTCTCTGTGATCTTCAATTGTTCTTTTCTGCTCCGACAGCTGATATCCTCAGTTCAATGTCGTCCGTTACTTCTTTATCTTTATGAGCCATTAAACTTTTTCCTTCTATGCACGCTGGTAATTCATTTATTATTCTTGACGCAAGCCAAGAATCAGCTTTATTCAATAAGGCAAATATTTCCACGTGGGGGACGCATTTTGAAACTAGTCCGAATATGACATATGAGCTCGATGGCCATATGTCATGTTCTCGATTAAATTTCACATAATATCTAGTTTCTCTTCGTCATATCAAGGTGATAGAAAAGCATCGTCAATGTTCCTTTATCTACAAGTTTCTTTTGTACCGTGAAAGTGACATTTTAAGCAACCCACTCACATTTCCGCAACGGACAGTTGCCGAATTATGATCTTCAGAGATGACTGGTACCGTTGGGTTTACCTACCGCGACAATTAATTCCACGAGTGCATCCATGCGGAGTCTCGTACGGCAATATAAAGGCAGCCCGCCAATTCGGACGGAGCGGTTTATCGGCTGAAGATGCTAATCAGTGAAAAAACATCTCATTGTCAGTCGTGAGGGCTCTACGGAGAAGACATGCGCCAACCCGTTTCCCTTACGCTGAAGGACGACATTTTACAGTGCAGGACCGTCCCAAGACTGCATTGACGGGCCTAATAAGGTTCCAGTAATTTTGCAAGGGATCGTAAATCACCATTAGCGCACAGCATGCGCGTGCCTTAAACCCTGCAACCCTGAATATATTCTTTGAGTTTAAGCATGAGCTATCCGCTTTGCAAGCAAGCCTGGTTCTCTAATCATCCACTTAATATTAAACGGACAACTTCGGCGAAGAACCACGCTTAATTCAGTCATTGTAAATCTATTTAACAACGACTGCTGGTAGTATTCACGGCCAAATACAATTTTCAGTTACGACTAACGCAACGAATGCAGAAATTATAGCATTGTAGAATCTGATAGAGCCTATAAGGCTCGAAATTTTTAACAATAAGTACAATGCATGGTATTATGGTTCTTATTGAAATTTTTTACAAGGATATGGGACACACACCTCAATTTACAATATTTTCACTCACGGGAACACTATTTTAAGACCAGCTCAGAAGATAGTGTGACAAATAGGTAAGTTAAGTGGTTTTGAGTTTGCCTTGTAAACTGAGGACCCTTAATTAAGGAGCACTAACCTCTGCAAATAAACCTCGATCGATACGCACATCATGATGTAATAGACGTACAACACTGCTCAAGTCATCGGTCAAGGAATGAAAAGAAACCTAATTTGACTAGTGACTTAACACGTCGAGAAGCGCAACACGTCAATGGACCAAAGCGGCTTACGTCCTTTATACGGTTTCGTCGATATACTGCAGGGGGTTCGGTTACTGCACAGACGAATACTTCAAAAACTGATTAACTCATACATAACATCACCGTTAAAATTAGATAATCACGGAAACGAACGATGTAGCTTGTACGTTTGCGTCGTTGTTGATAATCATGAAAGTAAAAAATATTTCGACGATTGTGTGGCAAGAAGGATTTCAGATATTAAAGCTATTAAAATATCTTGGCAACAATGAAATTAATCTACTTCTAGAACTAAGAAAATAACAAACCGCGAGCTTTTTTTCCAGAATGGGGAATTTTATCCACACAAAATGTAAATAAAGCAATACTAAATATGCCTCAGTAGTCATAAAACTCACAAAACTGTCGAAGGGTTCTTAAAAAAGAAATCCTTCGTACGCCTTTTAGAGAATAACAAGGCTTTTCCGTTGCATTTCTTCCATTTATTTGTTGAAGTCAGTAGCGTACGCAGAAGATGTCCTGCGGGTAGACCCCTGGCCGAGTTTGATCGCTGAGTTAAGCTCCTTTGTCGTAGCTTTTCTTTCTTGCAAATATTAATCTCACATCTCATCTGGCAGTCACAGAACAAGTATTAATCAAGTATAAAGAAAAATGAAAGAAACCCCCTCAAAATCTCCAGGATAAGCGATATTGTGTATTTGTCCATCATTTTAAGGCCAATGTACATGTATATACACTCCCGTTACTTATATCTCTGCTGCAGTGACGGAGAAAAAAAGTAGTTACTAATTTACAATGAGTTGAATAAGCAGTTCATTCTACGAAATTATATTAACACTGTGAGGATAGTAATACAAAATAAACGATTAACCCAGTCACGCCGATTCAAATCATTAAAAACCGCGCTACTTAGGTAAACTTATTGGCATTAACGGAGCCCCATCCAAAAAAATTCTAAGGGTTGCGGGGTCTCTAATATTTAACCAAGGGTTGAAAATCAAACGTTTGGAAGACTGCGTTGCCACTGTAATACGAATTCCGTCGTACAGCGGCCAATGCCTACACAGCCGGGCGAATATTTCACGCTCCCTCGACCCGAGATTTTGCTGCAACTACGGGCATTCACGTTGTGTCATTTGGCGCTCTAGACAGTGACCGTGCTAACATATGCCAATTTCAATGTGTGACTTATGAGGAAAATAGAAAGATTGGCAGCCTAATTTTCAATTGCATGGAATCCAAAAGTCACGGCGAACGCGCATTACTTGGGCCGGTAATTCCAAATCTGAGACGCACGGCTCCGATCGAGTATCACCGACCGCACAACTCACCCCGGCCAGCGCCGTTTCTACCCGCCCGGTAGGCCCTCCACGTTCCTCCCGCTCTCACGGCCACGAAACACGCTCAAACATTCAGATCTTCATTAGAAAGCATTGGGTACGACCAGATAATCACCCCGGAATTTGCTAAATTTATTGAATATCCATTAATTCCCGTTCATTATTTTTCGTTTGCAAGGGATGTCTCGAACGTGATATCGAAAGGAAATATTCAAAGGAGCTAATGATTTTCACTCTGTAAGCATTACCTTGCAAGAAAGCGACTTGGTCACACGATTAAAACCAAATTCCGTGATTTATTGCCAAAACACTAGTTAATATGATACTAGTACGACGTACACACTTGATGATGTGCCCACTGGGGAAAACACATTTTACCTAGAATTTAATTTGGCCATTGAAGCGATAACAGCACGGGACATATTTTTAACTGTGTAGAATAAGACCTTAATTGGAAAGGAGACTAAAAAGCGGATGACTGAATGGAGAAATGAATCGGCGGTACAGTCTTACACAAGTGTAGGACAAACACGATGAATACCTGAGACCATCAGCAGTCTTTTAAATAGTCTAAAAGATGTTTTGCAAATTCGTACAGCCCCGGAGAAAAGCGCGCACTGAGTGATACGCACACCTTGTTTAGCGGCAAACACCACAGTGCTACTAACTGCGTACCCTTTCGGATTTAATTTTGCAGCGTGGTGTGACCTCCCGCGCACCTTTAATCAGAACTTGGAAAACCCCACCCACGCGGTTCGAAACTGACCTCATCGGCATTTCAAAAGTGAGCAATTACCATAAGTGACGGGACGCATGCGGAATTAAGTCCCTACAAGGGCAGAGGAGGGGGGAGTGTTGCACGAACAGTATCCCCCCACGACGCCAGATGTGGATTCGTTTATCCACGCAATGAGGTCTTCAAATTGAGCTATTGAAATACATCGCTGAGAAACATATCGCTGTAACATAATCGCCGTAAACTCACGTAATATCGATCATGACTTCCGAATTTGGAAACAAAATAGAACACTCAAAGTGCTCAGGCGTCAGTTCGTGGAACGCAATATTCATTTTATAATTAAAATAAATGTATATCTGTTGAACGCACTAAAGATTTATAATGAACAACAAAATTATATTTATATTTCAAAAATCATAAACTAGGCTTTCAGGAAGACGGTATTCACAAAATGCAGCAAAGTCAACATAATGTTTGCAAAATGAGCGATTGAGTAGTGGCAGTAGTTTTTTAAGGGAGGCGGCCGACATCTTAGGTCATTTGTGCTATTAGGGATGGATGGGAAATGAAGGGTGGAGAGAAACCAGGGGTTGGCATTAGCCAACCCTTAACGTAAGGCGCCAAAGGGTCCGCAGTTTAACGTCCTATCCAACGGACGGCGGACGACCTGGGATTCGAACCCGGGCCTTTTCGGTGGTGCGTTACCATCCGCATGATTAATGGATCAATGTATAAAAACATTACTGGCCCTAGTGAGGACTCTTCTGGTTATGGCTGAAGACCCACAGATCAATCGAATTTGAACACATATCTACCCGAAATACTTGTATCACGTTTACGGAGGAATATATCTCCGGGCAGTGATAATGAGCGACTACACATAAATAGACATCCTGCAAGGGAATAGGCAGAAGCCAATCAACGGTGTATGGCAGTGGATACAAACACCAAAGGATAGATCTTGGGCATGGGAGCAGTGTTTGAAGAGTAGAAGTCATTTCAGTCAGAAATGTCAGTTCAGCAGTACAAGAATTTTCAGTCGTTGCGATCGCATTCATTCACGGAAAGAGGAGTCCTTAAAAATCTATAGTTTGAACTAATTTCTCCAATATAAAAATTACGATCTGATCTGCAAACATGATTTGGAGTAAAAATACTTGATTGCACTTGCAAATTAAAGTCGCCCGTGTTAAACAAATATTAGTTTGTCTCTTCAGGCTACAAATTCTACATCTGTAAAACACTCGACAAGATGCCTCAAGGGGGTTAAACGGGGGCTGTTTCACTAGCTCTTTATGTATTAATATGCACTTGTAGGATAGGTTTGCACCAGTAAATGGCACCGGTGCCTACGTCACAAGAAAAATCTTTATACTCGTACCTACCTAGGCCTTTTGCTGTATACACACTAAAAAGCAGATTGCTACGGTTAACCATGCAAGTTAAAATATTTGAGTTGGTCAACGTAATTGAAACCATAGGATCTTCATCTGCCGTTGAAAAAGGTTTCAACATCGTCCCCTGTTCTTTGTGACACAATCCTCAGGAAAACACTCCTTTGGAAAAGTGCAATTGTTTCAATACAGTTATCGTCTTTCCACAAGGTGATGTTGGAAATGTTAATTTAATCATTAATGCATTACTGCCATTTTAACACAATCTAAAAATAATCACGAAATTATGCAGATACAAACATACTGGTAACATATAACGAGGATTCTCTCCTTATGTAGTCAGGGAATTTTGTAACGAATCAAGGTGTCCTAACATCGGACACACTTGGCGCCACGTTATTTTGGAAACTCAGTTACCACAAGCACCACATCAAATGAATAGAATTTTCAAAAGGACAGTTTTAATAGCCGAACCAAACCATTGAGGTATCTACATTTTCCGAAACAATTCGATGTGTAGGTAATGGCTTTGGATGGAAAACTTACGCAACCCATTAAGAGATGGAATTATTTTAATGGATGATTCACAATTCACGTGTCAGAATATCTTTATTATTACGATAACGACATACTTATCAATGAGGTGACCAAGAGTGCATCTGCTTCATTTATTACTACAGTTTTCCGTCGCCACCAGATCAATGCCTACCTACAACGTACTCTGAAATAAATAATATAAAACGTTGCTATTTCTCATTTTATAAAGAAACCTTTACCTAAGTACGAATTAAACTGGTTCTAAAAATTTACCAAAAAATTCACAACCCTATCAAAATGTCACAATCATTCACAAGTTGTCCTTGTTAATGGAATATTTCGTCTTTTAGTTTTATTTAGTATCCTTGAAGCCACCGCTAGGGTGTGTAGCAGGGGGTGATTACACACCAGACTACCCTTGACCCAAAACACCTTTCCCTCCTATCACGGTCGGACAAACGTTATTTTTTTCTCTTTCCTTATCGTTTGTCGAAACATGACATATTCCATCTATCTGTTAAGCACTTAATCTCCATAATTTTATTGGCATGAACTCTCCTACCGTATTACGATGGGGGTAACAATACATTTTCAACATCACTTCTAAAAAGACGCCATTCCAATTTGTGCAAGAGCTTCAGTCTGAAAAATTAACCTTCGCTACGTCAATGATTCCCAGCCTAGTTCCTCCAATATTTTCGATACACTACTATGTTTATCATAACAACGTTTTACAAATGTAGCTCCTCTACGCTGCACCCGATCCAATGCGGCAATCAATCTAGCTTCATGAGGATCGCATATACTAATAGCGGATTCTAAACGAGAGCTAACCAGCGAAACATAAGATTTCTCTATAACCCTTGCACTATGTTTACCCAAAACTCTTCATATAAATCCTAATTTTTTAATAACTTGTCCACAAATTCCACGTATGTGTTTCACCCAGGAGAGGTCGTGAGTGAGGATAACGCCTAAGCATTATATGGGGTCCATAGTTTGTATTTCGGTGTTGATGACGAAATAAGCGTACGGAAGGGAACTAATCTTTTTCCAAAATTCATCACTAAACATTTTTAAAAGTTTAATTCTAATTGCCATACGCCGCACCGGCGTCTGGGAATTCAGACAATGAATGTCTCAAAGAGCTGTAACTAAATAGCTAAGTACATTTTTAAAAGTAGATTTAATAGGTTCTTTCCCGTAAGGCAGCTCCAATGCACAAAATTGAACAACACCGTTAACTCAATCAATCACTATCCGCAACACAGCATACATCTTCGATGTGAACATGGGACCATCGACATGTCCGAGGATGAGTTACCCACTCGATCAGTGGCTTAGCTAAAAACGTCCGGAAGAGACTTGGGAAATCTGTTCCCAAGACGGTTTCCTAATTAACAGGGTTTTTCGACGAGTAGAATCGAAAAACCCGTCCTTTTCCGACCGTCTGTTCTTGTTCTTCTTTTTGGTGTAAACGTTTTGTAATATTAACTAATCTATGCAATACATTCGAATATATGGTTTTTCTTTCAAGTTAACGCAACGGTCGTTTCATTTTACCAAACATCTGACCCATCCCTCAAACCGATATTAACAACGTGTGGAGGATTGAGTACCTATCGTCGTTAAATGGATGGGCCAAAATGCAGAATTTCCACCAACTGGAAATTTGTTTGCACATAGCAAGTATAATCCGTAAGGTCAAATCCATGGGGGGGGGGAGCCTTCTTATGTCTTGCTTATGCCATTGTACCGGACAAATACATGGCGCAAGATACTATCACTAAAATTTCAAATGGTCAGAGGATATTGGAATAATATATACAATAACACGGCATGAAACATGGACAAAATTTATGCATACATAAAATAAGTTTTACGTTTTAAACAGCCGAAACATTCATCGATAAAAACCGCGTCAAAAAAGAAATTGTGAAAATGAACATAAAGAGCAAGCAAATAATGAGCCGAAAATGTTTCCGATATTCACTCGAGACTTGACTACCGAATCCTGGGTGACAACCAGAGGAAAATCCTGTTTTGCAACAGGGCCGAAGTAACACGTACACGGTTCTTTTTTCTTGACGACATTTTCTTCCCTGGATTCCTGGCGTATTCGGATCAGGGCAACCGGTTTCGGCACCGAGGAGGGCAGGGTCTACCACATTCGGGAGGGGGGCGCACGTCCCTCCCTTCCCAAACTTTAAAACCTGGATGCGTTTGCGATATCCTCACGTAATGAGCTGCAGAAGGTTTAGGGATTTGCCATCACTGCCACTACCTGCTGATGAACCATAGTGCGCCAAGTTTTGGGAGTGCAATTTCCCGGGGACAGAAAGAATGAATGCTGATTTTACAGAACTGTGATAATGTTCCCAAACACTTGGAAAATTTTTAAATAAAAAAAAATTTAAAGCGCTGAAGATTTTTAATATTCCCGCCGACAAGCTTACAGAGTTTGTATTGCAATGCACTTTTTCGAGGAGACGAAACTACGTTTTCAAAAACAATATCCAAGTAATTACCTCTTTAATCACACCGAAAAGTAAGTGTAAAGATTCAAATTAGATAGGCGTATTTTATTTGAAAATTATAGGAAATTTTGTCCGTTTTAATGAATATCAATGATTTCAAACAACCCCTAAAAATTTTTTTTGATGCCGATTTACGCACTTCGGGACCAGGTGATATTCTTATATAAATAATGTTACGCAGCACAATTAAACGAACATATTTATAAGCATTATTACGTATGATGGTTATGCGAGTATCCCAGATTTTTCCATTTTTCCTGGTATTCGTTCGAAAAATCTTTTAAGAACCAGTTACAGAGGAGTTGGAAATAACGTGGGAAAATACTAATTCCTCTAAAAATTATCAGCCTCCAAAGGAATTGGAAATCAGTGTTCATAAATTCTGTTAATTGTTGCTAATATTAATATCATATTTTTAACAGGTGAATAAATACTAACTGAATGTCACCTACTCAATAAGATTGTTTTGCTTCATCCACCTCTCACTTAGACGAAGGGATACAGGAGTCCATTAAGGTAAGACCGTTCCTCCACGCCGACTTTCTTAACTAGCAACAAATCTCACGGACATTCAGCTCATTTTATTTAAAAAATGAACTCATCAGCTAACGACATCCATCACAATTTCAACAATAAGTATTCAACCGTCAAGAAACTAAATATATGGACTCGAAATCCGAGATATTTTTCGGGGATATTCTGATTCCGCCGAGTAATTCTGCATGAGCAAAACTGCCAAGCTCGCAGGTTAATAAAAATGAGGCTCATACTTTATTTTGATTTTTATAAAGAAAGTAATGTGTGTGCAAAATACGCAATGAGAAACAACATTAATTTTGGAAAATATCGTTATGAGCTTTTCTCCATTTCTAAGAAACAACACCACTGTCAGCTTAATTGTGAAAGATGGGGAAATACTTGAATTATATTCTTCAAACTCCTGCAACAGACATTATTTGTGCATTGCGGCGGCAAAAAGGTAACCTTAGGTGAGGGGGTTCAATTGGATATACGGCTACCATTATTAATAGGAATTAACTCCAACTCCTCCCGTGAATCCCTGTCACCCTAATGAATTTATTATGTTGTTTAAACAAAATTAAGTAATTTATGAATCAAAACTTATCTAAAAGAAGAGATAAATCGCTTATTTCTCGAAATAAAAAACGTACAGTTATTAGTATAGCTGTACAAATATCATTTGCGAAGACTGTCAAATAATCGCCAGGTGGATGGAGCCAGACGAGTCTCTCAATTATTCCTTAGGAGAACACTTCTATTACTGTTCAGCTTCATAGCTAAGAACACCAGAAATTATTTTCATTTATCTTTCAAATATTATTAAATTTCACGAGGGAAATTTCAATTTAGCTTGCATGAACTAGTCCGTCAATAGCTAATACAATTACAAAGACAGAGAGAGATAAAAATCAAGTCGAAAGATCATCCATTACCTTATTCCTTCAAGTGAATTATGAGGACAATAGTTAGCATTTGGGTTTCCTCTGTCTTATATTCAGTTTCAAGGGCTA
The DNA here is from genome assembly GCA_037158775.1 of Hetaerina titia. Classification (NCBI taxonomy): domain Eukaryota; kingdom Metazoa; phylum Arthropoda; class Insecta; order Odonata; family Calopterygidae; genus Hetaerina; species Hetaerina titia. Next base: position 22,889,241 of record CM073771.1, read on the forward strand.
GAGCCTTAGATTTCTTGTTTATGTTACTTCGTTCAAATAAATGTAAAAGCCGCTCAAAATAATTTGGTCGATTGCACTCATCTGGGGCACTAGAGAAATTAAAATTACTATTATGATTTTGAACATGACTACAACATAAAAATGTCGCGAAATTGACGTAAAACCCAAATCTTTTGAGTTCCTTAATATTTTGTTACTATCTGACACACCAATAATGAATATAGCCTACAGATTACAAATGTTTAAGGTAATGCTAGCATAAAAATTATTAACTTAATACATCGAATTAGAATGAATTGTTGCTCTACCGTGGCGATTTGCTGGAGAATTATTTAAAATTATACGATTAAAAATTAATTCTAATTTATAATATTAATGATATAACCAATAATATAAATAACCATGGTAATGGAAACTCTTTTCAAAAGTAATGAGTATTGGAGAGCCGCTGATAAAATCGAGTGGATTTAATAATCTCAGTAAATAATTCGATGGGGATGCTCCTTTTTTACGTGTACATATTTAAATAAAACAGGAATTTAATATAAAATTATTCACTTAAACAACAAAGAAGAAAACAAGGATATAAAGAAATTCGTAAATGTGAATAGAAAGATGGAGGATGAGGTATTAAAACTTACTTGGATCTCGAGCGACACGACGTGATTGGGAAACAATGCTAAGGCTCAAGTTTTCTTAATCAGGAGCGATAGCTTTCAAAACTGGGCTCTGCCTTAAGCTAAAAGAATATGCCGTAAAATTATGAAATAAATGATAAGTTTCGCAACTATTCACAACAGTTTATCAGACACTTAACCTGCCAGCCGAAACATTTCGCCAAACTCGGGACCCAGAACTTAATTGTATGAACTTATAAATTTCCATGCGAAAGTCACCAATTATCTATCTAATTTATCAATTCCGTTACAATTACTATTCATGGATTTATTTTCTCTGATCCTTAAATAAGTAAAATTGAGTACTCGGGGTATGATATTCTTTTCCGATTAACGTCCAAAAGAGGTTTTGCACCAATTTTAAGCTCATATTAATCACGAAAGATCGAGCCGAGTTGCCTTCTAGTTCCATTTTCCTCAAATTAATGGATAAATGTCATACGTATCAAATATAATTAGAAAAACATTGCGGACTCACCAAGGCGGACAGCTTCGTCGTATTTCTGCAGCGCCGATTCCACCTGGTTCCTTCCGAAAAGCTCGTTCCCCTCGTCCCTCAACTGGACTGCCTTCAGCTCCGGCGCCCACCACTTCTCCACCAGAGACTTCACCAACACGTTGGTCTCCAACGGACCCCCATCGTTCAGCTTGTGACCGCACCTCACGCAGGGCTTCCCGCTCTCCGCGGTCAAGCACTTCCTGCAGAATGTATGACCGCAGGGGGCGGTCACTGGCTGGTACAGCACTCCCTCGCAGCACGGACAAGCAAAGCACCCGGGAGCCGAGAGCAGGCCGGCGGCCACAATTGCCCCCCGGCCGCCCGGGGCCCCACCCGGCTGCCCTCCCGGGAGTCTCGCGCCCCTGTGCGTGGGGGCTGACGGTGGAGACATGGGCTGTTGCTGTTGACCGGCGACGACGCTGCTCAGGGCTTTCTTGGGGCCGGCGACGGCTTCGAGGAGGCCAAGGGAGAGGTGACGGAGTCGATCGGGGGATGGGACGGCGTCTGCCCTGCGGCAGCAGTAGGAATACACCCCCATCGCCTCGCGGAGTTTCCCGGACCTTGCCAACGAGTCGGCGAGGCCGAAGTGAACGTTCATGGACCCACCATTGCAACCACGTGCGCCGCGGTCCTCCAGGTCTTGCAGTCTGTACGCCCGATTGGCGTAGCCGTCTGCCATGGCGCACCACAAGGCCTTTCCCGGCGGTCCTCGTCGAGGAGCCGATGAGCGTTAGTCACAGAACCCGGGGCGCGGGAAAGGATGACTCAAGGAAGTGACGTAAGTGCCTTATGGGAAGGAAATAAGGACTACTATTCTTCGTGAAAAAGATAGCGTGCGACTCTAAGAGACCCAACTGTCACACACGACTAACGGAAATAAACATTTAAGACGCTTCAAGAAAGCTATTTGAGTATACAAATAAAAATACAGGAATGTTAATACCGATAGGTACAGGGATGTACACAAAAATTCGAACGAGGACAGAAAACACCCCTTATGTTTATATCCTCATCATAAATCACACTTCACAAAAGCACACACGAGAAGTTGCATGTGTTGACGTAGCGATAATTCACAAACTAACAGTTGCTTCCACGTGTGGCTTCGCTGTTTCCTCCGGCCACGCTCAGATCAGCATTGCAGGAATCACCAGAATGGCACATGTTCGTGATCACGGTATTCGTAAAAGAACACACGTCTGTGACAATGATGTTCCACCCGCAGACAGTTACTCATTGAAAATAATCTGGACTCCATCCTCTTAAGACGGTACAAGAAAGGTCTCACGAAAAGCATTCACTCACCGCTAAAACCTTGGGCGATCGCCACGAATGGAATCATTCGGCATATCCACTTTAAATACGCTACAATACGGAAACTTGCTTCACGAGCTCACCTCTGCTGCTTGACCATCACCCATCGTCTGCCCATGCAACACATCTGACAGCTGAGCAGCGATTACTGCCAAACGTATTACATAAAGGTCACGTGCCCGTGAGGCTCTCGCGTGATTGGATCGTTCCAACGTTGGCTTAAAGGCGGGCCCGGCGCGCTTGACGATCTCAGAGCCATAATTTCCTTGCGGGAAATAACGGAAGTAACATTGAAAGCCGGAGATTAAAGGCGCTTTTTTCAAACCGCAAATGTCATTTATAAGGTTACCTGCACCCGTCGGAGAAAGGATTGTTTGAGCTTATGCATTTGAAGAGACCACAAAACAAAATCCACAGCAATTTATCCAAATTCAATAGCCATAATGCTCACACGTCACGATGCTTTAAAATTAAATGATTATGTAATATGTTGCATTCGTATTCCAGGCGAACCAACTATATTCTCACTTACAAAATATATTAAATCAACTAAATTAAACACATTTTCAATCACTCGTGTTTTCAATGACGTTCTCTGTGGATAAATTCAAATATTAAGCACTTCATTCTTTTTAATTGTGGGAATTTAAGTGAGCCAGTTGAGCTAATTGAGATTCAAAGTGCAATTGACATAAAATTTAACTGAGGTGCATTGTATGTCTATTTTATGTTTTTTATGGCGTACAATGGAAAACAAAATGGATTTTAAGATAACCTAACACACAGACAGACTTATACACACACACGTGTGTGTGTGTGTATATATATATATATATATATATATATATATATATATATATATATATATATATTTTTAACCATAAACACAGTAATCAACTCGAAGGTCGGTTTAGTAGGTGATGGTAGAGCTCACCCATGTACCAAGCCCGACGGCGTGTGAATATTCACACATCAGGGTAGGGGGGCCAGTTCCTTTCCCTGTGCCGGTTATGGTTTCTCAGGAAGATCTGGTACCCGAAAATCAACTAGCTTGGGTGGAGCCGCAGGTGCCCAAAGTGACTTGCCCGGGAATCGAACCCGGGACCCTCCGGTCAGTAGTCCAACGCTCTACATTTCTATATGTATATATATATGTTATGTATATATATATATATATATATATATATTTATATTTATATATATATATAACTCGGACAGCAACAAATAATTTAGGTGCACATAAGGACCACTCACACCCACACTCACATTTAGGAACACTCACAGGTTATTTCTTGATAATTTCGACGAAAGTTAGCTCCGTCTTCCTCGGAAGGAACGATAAACATCTTGGGAGTCCATTTAAAAATTGTGAAACCTTCGTAAGAAATTATTCTTTTAAACAAAGGGCAAATGTAAATTAATTTACTTTATTTCTTTAATTTGATTGCAATGCACTCGAAATTTATGAAGAGTTTCCAAATAGAGAGTAGTACCCCAAAAATATGTAAGGGTAGATAAATAAGATCCCTTAACTAACTTTTCATGTAAAATCTTGTTAAAAGAATAACGATTACATTTCCAATTTCCCAAATTACCATGAGCAAAAATCGCCCTTCGTAATATAAACACCGTAGATAGTCGATGTTTTCTTTCAACAATACACACGAACATGGAATAGCGGTGCAGATAAACTATTGCTATTTAAGAAAGAAATTTAAACTACACAATCAAAAAGTATAAAAGACACGTAAGAAATGAAAGTAGAGCAAGAGAAAAACAATGTTAATTTCAAAAATAGGTGACTCAAAAAGTAAAAGGTAAATTTAATGACTCCAAGGTTTTCGCATTTCTCCTGCGTTGATAAATTCTCCGTCCAGACCATGGAGACTTCTATAAACCACAGCAGAAGCCTTAGCAGCTAGAAGTTAACTATTAACAGGAAAAAATTGTTCTCCGAGAATTGAGCAGTTATTTATAATAAAAGAATAAATTAAATTTAAGATAGCTTATTCATTCACACATAAACTAATACTAAATGCTTTGGAAACGCTCTCTTTAAGACAAAGAATGGACCTATAATCGTCCTGAACCACTGTCGTCTTCTAATTGCGTGATTGGCTATCGCAGACAAGCGGAAATAAGAAATCTGGCGTTCATTTACACAGTATCGTACAAAACACGTTGGACGAGTGAGTAGCAGGGGATTTCAGGTCAACATCCCTTGGTTACGTAATTGTGGGGAGTGACGAATTTATCTTTAGTGTTAGTTAAAATGAAAGGTTACGTAAAAAAAAGATATTTCTACTCGGCGTTTATCACTGTTTTTGTAATCTCAGATATTTCTAGGGTATTACAAGAGTTCTAATGTATCAACGCGGATACCTATTTTTCTTATTTAATTTCCATGGCCTTAATTTACTGACTGGGGATGGATGAATAACTCCTCCGTTTGCTATTCCTATCACCAGTCTTAGGACCGTCCGCCGACAGCATTCAATGTTCATAAATGAATTCCAAAGGTTAGGGCACTGGCACCGTAGGTTCGGTTTGAAGAAAGATCTAACGCTCTTAAAAAGTCGGTGCGCGCGCAAACACCTTCCTTGAAAAAGTGGCTTTTAAAAGGAGTAAAAAAAGTCTTGCTTGGTCTTAGACTGTGGGTTAAGGGATTTGACCATCGGGCGTATGAGATTGTTGGTACCTCTGCCTGTTACATTGCCTTTTAACCGTACCTACCTACTTACGTACCTACCTACCGTAATCCTCTAATTTCTACTCCCAATCCCACTCTCCTCTATTTTCCCCACTCCCTCGCCCACTTAAATGCTGTATGTTTTGAATCAGTCTACAAATTTGAAGATTTTCTGATACAGCTTGTTTTGATGCGGATTCTTGTGCCACACTTAAATATATAGACCTTAAACTTCAAACCGCGTAGACCACCTGTGGAAGGGGATGACAGGTAACCAGTCATTTGAGTAATTATTGAATATTGCCATTGGATATCAATTTGTTTTCGAAACGTTTCAATTTTTATTCGAGATAACTCCTGTTGTTATGATCTAGAATAGAGCGAGGGGAAAATGTTTCCTTCCATCGTTCGGAAATGCAGTCAATTTTCCTGAACCTTCTCTCAATGTGATCTCGTCTGCAATGAGGCGCTACGGTAATGACATCTTTGTCAGCGCTAAAGTCAAAACATTTATACTTTCCTAAGTAGTGCATGTAATATTCGTACTTCCAGTACATCTCAATCTGAGGAATATAAGGAATTGTATTGAAAATCCTTACATCAGTTATATTTATTTATTTAACAAAACAGCCATAACGGCACAAAGGCTTTTACATTGGCTGACAAATAACATACACTAAGAAAAAGAACGAGTAAAAGCAATAAACAATAATGAAAAGTTAACAAATAATGAAAAGTTAACAAATAATGTTAAGAACAGATAAAAGATGGCAGGAGAGCACATATGCAACCAGAAAGAGCTAAGTTACTATCTGGCGTTTAAGGAAGGAGGTGAAAGCGTTGAGGGAGGAAGAGAGGTCCAGGGAAGGATACTGGATGCACAGGGAATTAAATGTAGCGGGAAGTCGATGGAATAGGGAACGTTGAGAGACCGAGAGACGGAAATTTGGAATCTGCAACAGACTCAGGTTACGTGTTGGCCGAGGGGGAACACGAATTGAGAATAGAGGAATAAGGTCGTTGGTGCGGAGAGTTCCGTTAACGTATGTATGTAAGAATGTGCTATGCTATTATGCTAAGTAAGAATTTCATATCACATAGTAATCGACGGCGGTGGAGAGGGGAAATACCAAAGGATGAGAGAGTAAAGTCCCGGATTGTATTTTTGAGGGAAGGGATGCGATAACGGGAAATAGCAATAAAGAAATTGAGGTCTGTTGAGTAACTCTAAAGTAGTCGGGGAGGTGGTCGACCAGATTGGTGAACAGCATTCTAAAATTGGGAGGACACAACCAAAAAACACCGTCCTAAGGGCAAGAGGATCACGAACGTATATTAAATAGGAAAAGGACAAGGAAACCATGGATTTAGGACGAGATGATTAGAAAGATGGACGAGAGAAGGCAGTTGAAGACTATACATACGGGGTTAGGTAGAAGGAAGTATAAAGAGAAAATTAATAAACTGAGGCGCGAAACAAAAAGGGAGAAAGAAGTGCGCTCGAACAAGTAATGCGAGGATATGGAATGTTCACAGGGAATGGGTGAAATACAGGCTGTAGGTGCGTTATACAGTAAGGTGAGAGCACTGTCAGGACATAAAAAGGGAAAATCGTTGCAAGCAATCAAAGATAAGTCAGAAAAAAATATAAGTTGAACCAGAAAACGTCCAAGAGAGATGGAGGGAACACATAAGACAAATGTATGGTAAAAGCGATGGGCCAGTAAGGTCGAACATAGAAGGAGAGTAGTATGATGTACGTGAGGAGAGCTTAGGTATTGCCTTTCTCGATACCCAGATAGAAAAGGCATTAAGGGAATTGAATTGGAAGGATTTTTATGGATTAATTTGTTAACTTAAAATGAATGTACCTACAGTCGTGAAACGATGGAAAACGAAAAAGCCAAGACCTTAAACTTAATTGGCACTGGGTTTGTTTAAGAGGGTAGGTAAAAACAAGGTGACAAGTCAGAGGAAAATGGAAAACATACATTCGGTCACTAGGGTGTGTTTGGGAAACAGAGACCCTCATGTACCTCAATAATATACAAACAATGCAAATTTTTATAAAGGAAACAGGCTTACAACCACTCGATCACTAGGGTGTGTTAAGGAATAAGAGTCACTCTCGTGAATCTCATTCGGACAGGCACTCGGGGTTTGCAATGATATCTCCTATGCCAGGAGCTCGTTGATCTCACACAGGAATGAAAATATTTTTTTCAAAAATCAAAAAGAAAGGACCCATGTTCACGTTCGCAGTCACTTAATCACTCAAGTGTGTTAGACCTTAGCGCATCGTACTCACTCACTCGCTCAGGGTTTACAAGGATACCTCCTATGCTAGTGACCCGCCAATCACACAGCTGAATACAAAAATATAAAACGGATAAACACGAGTTCTCGTTCATCCACTTAATCACTCGGGTGTGTTCAGAAAAAGGGACCTTTGTGAATCATACATACTCACACCTTTAGGGTTTACAAGGATTTTTCCTTCGCCAGTGACCCATCAATCACACAGAAAATACAAAACGAAAAAGAAAGAACTTACGTTAGCACTGAATCATACTTTCATTCGGGTGTGTTAGATTTTTGTGAATCGCATTTACTCACTAGCATAGAGTTTACCAAGATTCCTCCGATGCCAGTGACCCGTCGCGCGATCAGTGACCAGTGGCGCAGAAACGTGGTCACTGAATTATGATGATTAGCATGGATTGGAGGTTTTCGAAATATGAATGTGAATAAAGATGGAAACGGTGAAGTGGACTGAAAATACAACGGACTAGGACAAATGGTGGGGGAAGAGAGAAGGTGGCAGAGGAAATCAGAAAAGAGGCAGGAAATATCAATTGAGAGTATTTTAATGGGCAATAGGATGTTGAAGATGGTGATAAGATGGAGAACTTTAGGCAAACGACGGAGGGGAAGGAATAGGATATGCATGTCGGACGGAATTAAGGGAGGAAAGAAGTATGCGGCATTGAAGAGGGGATTAATTTAGCGCCCGCTTTAAGGCTGTGCTTTTGGTTTCGAGGAGCTGGTAAATGTATTTTTTTATAATATTTTCGGTCAATCCCAAAACTAGTATGACATATTTTTTTCTGGATTGACGGGTGGCGGTTTCTCTGACTGAGTTCGACGCCGATGTTGAAGACGCCGAACGTTCATGGCGCCCTTCGACCTCAAAAAGTTATGAAATCTTGCAAGAATGAAGGTTTTGTCATACAGAGATCACAGATTAAGTGTTCGCATGGTTTCTGATGAACTTGACATCCCTAAAAGTGATGTGCATCGACATGTGACCGAAAACATGGGCATTAGAAAGCGTGGGCGAAGTTGGTGCCGCGAGTGCTCTCGGGAACATGAGGAAACTCGCACGCGGATCTGCCAAGAGCTCTCGACCATGTGAGTGTGGCTCCAAATTTGATATTTAATAGACAATACCGCACAAGATTTTTTCCTCTTCCCCCACCTCAACTCCGTGCTGAAAAGACCTCACCACGGCTCGGTGGAATCGTTACAACAGGCCGTGACGAGGGAGCTCATAATCATTTCATGCGCCGCCTTCCAGAAGGCTTACGAGGCGCGGAAAACCCGCTGGCCGAGGTGTGTGGGCGCACAAGGGTGTTATTTCGAAGACTTTTTAGTGAATGTATCATTCTGTAAATATTATTCCGGCAATAACTTTTCATACTAACTTTGCAATTTACACTGGACTTTTTTTATTTTTCACGACCATGGTTTTGTTGAAATAGAACATCATCACCCTAATGATGTACTACAGCTGAGTTCTTTCTTTCCCTAGAGGAAGATAGTTCTGCCACCGAAAATCCAGAACACGTGTGAGTTTCATTTGTATGTTTTTCTTCGTATTTTTGTTGGTTTATATCATTGTGGAATTTTACTCTCTTGGTTGACTTGGCTAAGTAGGAACGCATGGATTTAATGGCGCGAAGTTTCAATTTTCCCTTTAAGTGTGCTCCTTAAAAATCTTGGCGAATTTTTTTAGATCAACTCCAAATATTTTTAAGTTACACATATCGAAAAGATAGTTTTAATTTCCCTCGAGAAGTATATGGTTCAATTTTTATTTTTAGTTCGGCAACTATGGCATTGTAATCAATAAACATGTAATGTATATACGTGTATGAGCCCTTACACGCGAAAAAGGGTGTTTAAGGAAAAATCAAATGTTCATAAAACTGATAATAATTAAATTCTGGCAACAAAAATGACTATCTGTAGTATTAATTGGTACATGACAAGACAATCGATTAAATTTGAATCGATGAGGGGAAGATTGTTACTTTATTTACCATTGCCTAATCGCCAACCAACAAGAAAAACATAGGATCATTATTTCTAAGGACTTTCCACAATATGAATTCTTTATTATACACCTGTGAACGCGTCTGAATACAACGCCCAATTGTGGAATTTAAATGTCAGACTTTAGTGAAGTTTCGCAAATGCGAGTTTGGCGGACGCTGTAGTTGGTCTTGACTTGCTGAACTCGGATGGGCATGCAGAAACCAGAAGGGGGTGGGTGATTACAGTTCTTCGCGAAGGTCAAAGCGAGCAAAATGATTTCCCACCTTAGCAAATTTCCCGGCGATGAATTCGACTTCATCATCATCGGTTGCCAGCCCATTAAATCCTCCCTAGTAGTTATTTTCGCGAGCACTTCCTCTTACTCGCCCTCCATCATTTGCTTCTGTAGTTTTCCCATGTTTTCAACCTGCTTTCATGCCGTCCAAAATTCCTACTCTCCTCCCTTCCTCCAGAATACCGTTGGCCCACCATTTTTCCTTCCTTCAGATCGCCCAGCATCCCACTACCTCTCCATATATTCTCCATACATTTCTTTCTGCATCCGATGCACGCCTGGAAACTCTCTCTCCTCTCCAACGTTACAAAAAATCGGGTAATGGGAGCAATAATATCGTTATGCAGAAATGGCCCATTTAAAATTCTACGCTCTACGGCGGTGCCCACGGTATTCCATCATGGTAATATTTACAAAAAGAAGATGTTGCTTCTAATCATACTGTAATCAAATAGAATGAAATATAAGAGTTAAGTATTTTTTTAATCTATGATTTTCATGGATACACCTATCTTACAAATATAAGATTGTCGTAGTGCCTTCTGTGTCCTTATCGCTCCTTAGATAAGAAGAAACAACGGGTCAACAATAATCGTTATAAAAATCCTATGCCAACGCGGGTGCCAAACGAGCGGAAGTATTTGAAAGGTTCGCTCGCTTCCCACCTCGGGGGATCAAGTGATGCCGTGCGTTGAATGTCGTGACATCATTGCCGTAGCCCCGGGAACACCTTTGAAATAGATGCCGATATAATTAATGCGGTGGATCGGAGAAAACATTTAGATATTTTATTTGGATATTGAAGTACCCTACAAGCCACCGCTAAGGTGTGTCAGGTGGTGAATACACATCAGAATAATTTTACCTATCTTAAATCTATCTATTCTACACCTAATCTCTCTAATTTTACTAACATGATCTCTCCTACCGCAGTATGATGGGGGTAATAATGCATTTTCAACATCACTGCTAAAGAGACGCCATTCCAATTTATGCAAGAGCTTCAATCTATAATTTAACCTTCGCTCCGTGAGTGATTCCCAGCCTAGCTCCTCTAATATTTTGGATACCCTAATACTTTTTCATAACAACGTTTAACAAATCTAGCTCTTCTGCGCTGCACGCGATCCAATTCAGCAATTAAGCTAACTTCGTGAACATCCCATTTACTTGGAGCATATTCTAAATGAGGCCTAACCAGCGCAATATAGCATTTCTCTCTGATCTTTTCATCACATTTACCAAGTACTCTTCTAATAAATCCTAATTTTTTTTAGCTTGTCCACATATTCCTCGTATGTGTTTCACTCAGAAGAGATTGTGAGTAACGGTAACCCTGAGTATTTACACACACATTACACACTTCTTCACATTCCATTTCGGTGTTCCCGATGCAGTAGACGTTCGGGAGGGAGTCGCTCTTTTTCCAAAAATGTATGACAACGCACTTTTTTAAGTTTAACTCTGGTTGCCAAGTGTCGCACCAGCGTTGTATAGCATTAAGGTCATCTGACAAAGCCTCTGTGCCCTCAGGATCCTGGATATCACGGCGAACCACTGCATCATTGGCAAATAAACGTACCTTACAAGTGACTGCGGAGTCGATGTCGTTAACGTAAAGTAGGCAAAAAAGAGGTCCGATGACACTTCCCTGGGGAACACCTGGAGTAACTTCTATTGCATTTGAGCGAACTCCATCTATCACTACTCTTTGAACTCTTTGAGCGTTCAAAAAGTCTTCTATCCAACCCCGGATATTTTTATCTATGCCACATGCTTCTAGCTTTGCGAGTAGTTTACTGAGGTGCTTTTTTGAAGAATTTCTTAAAATCTAGAAAAATCGCGTCTACTGAAACATTGCTCTCTCCCGAAATAAAAATATCATGAACAAAAAGCCCAAGTTGTGTCTCGCGGGATCCACCCTTTCGGAAAACTTGCTGATTTTTCAATAAAAACTTCCGATATTGAGGCGTCTCACGATCGAACCAGCAACTATATGTTCCATAACCTTGCAAGAAATGGATGTGAGGGAAATAGGTCTATAATTACTCGGTTCTTCCTTGTCTCCGTTTTTAAATATTGGTCACATGTTAGTCGTTTTCCAATCTCTGGGAACCTTGTGATCTACCAGCGACTACTTAAATATTATTTATCGATACGGCGCAATTTTCGAAACTACCCGGAGGATTTATTAGGCTTAATATTTTTCAGCAAAAGTTCTATTCCATTATATGAGATTTCAATTTTGGGCCTCGGTTGACCGGCACGATTTGGTAAGCTATCGGGGGAATTCTGTGAGACATCAGTGATGACGCTTTGAAAGAAGGAATTTAATAAGTTAGCCTTTTCCAAACTGCTGGTTATTCTTTCGCCTTCATCATTTTTGAGTGAATTAACAGTTGACTTATTTCCCTGAACATCTCAGACGTATAACCATAATGCTTTTGGATTCTCTTTCAAATTTTCCGCGCCATGCCCAATCCCGCAACATAATACGTGGGCTGGCAAGAACTCGTGGCAAGTGCATCTCGCACCAAAGCACAGTAGTTAGCCATAAAACCCACTTGGATGAGAACAGTCGGCGATTGTCATCCAGCTCGCCGACACCTTTGTGTGCGTAAGTGCGTTTGCGGCGGTTTTGTGGGGATGGTCTAAGGCACTGAGAAGAAACCCCTGACCTTTTCCCGCGGCGGCGCCACCACCGCAGACACGCGGCCGGGTGAATTCGCTCCCACCAAGTGCGGCGGGCGGGCGGCGTGTCCACCAGAGGGAGATACAGGCGACTCGATAGTGCAGCGAGCGCTCTCAGTCAAGGTCAGAACGCTTCGATGCACTTGTGCCCTCGCTTGATGGCTTCACTCGCCGGCGGCGGTTCTGAGTCTTGGACGTCGACGAATGTGCCACCCATTAGGCTTCGAAGCAGACTCCGATCACTCTGTTGAGTTGTGAAGTTGATTGGCGATACACGGGATTTTTTTCCGCTTCGCAAATTTTCCAGTCCATCCTTCATTTTTCTCTCCCTTGAGGACTTCTTAATTCCAGGGAAGCTTGGCATTGAGTATATTCGAGAATTTGGATGGGAAAAATCTACCTTTCTCGAAACGTGCACATTCACATTTCACACAATGCGAGTCTCCATGAGGACTTGTGGAATCATAAACCATTAGTTTCATCGGCAATTATTGACATTAGATTTCATAGGAAATGGCGTCGTAGTTTAAGTGGTTGAGAACTAGGCTACCGACCAGTGGACATGGGTTTGATTCCCGGGGACCCCTCTGGGTATCCTCAGCTCCGCCCATGCTATGTAATTTTTCGGGCATCCAGATGGAACAGAGGATGAAACTAGTATCCTTATCATGATGAGAGAATTTTACGCACTGTTGGGCCTAGTTAGGGGTGAGAAACATCATGGCATCCTTTTTCCTAGCACGATTTACAATCAGAACAATAGGAAACCTTTCGCAAGACCAAAAGGACATCCGGAGGGAAAGGTGCCTTGAATTTTTGGATTCGAATGAAAATGACCCCCCATTTTCTGGAACGTGTCGTTACTGGTGACGAGTCTTGGGTGTTTGAGTCCGATCCAGAAACCAAGCGTTAGAGTATGGAGTGGCACACTTCAACCTCTCCAAGGTCCAAATTGCAATAATGAGGAAGTCGAAGATCAAACGCATGCTGATTTTCTTTTTCGATATCCACGGAATGGTCCACAAAGAGTTTCTACCTCAAGGCCAAACGGTCAATTAACACTTTTACTGGGAGGTTCTTGAAAAACTTCGAAAAAGAGTCATTCGTGTGAGACCAAACATCATGAACAACTGGGTATTGCATCACGATAATGCTACTTGTTACACAGCAATTTCAATAAACAAGTTTTTTTGGCCAGTAAAAACATTTCTGTGGTTCCGCAGCCTCCTTCTTCGCCTGACGGGAGTCTTTGTGACCTTTTTCTCTTCCCGAAGTTGAAAAATTACCTCAAGGGAACTCATTTTGGGACAATCTAAAACGTTCAAACGGCTGTAACCGACCAACTGAAGGCTATTCCAGTATCGGAGTTCCAGCACTGCTATGAGGAGTGGAAGAACCGACTCCAGCGCTGTGTGGTGTCAGAAGGAAGTTATTTTGAGGGTGAGAATAGAAAATTGTAATTCTATTTGAATGAAAAAATTTTTAAAATATCAGTCTCATTACTTAATTTACAGACATCGTATATTTAGTTGTAATGTTATATACGATCTCATGTGCATTGTGCATACTTACGTGTACATATACGTATCGCACATCCACCCGTACTTGGTCAGGGGCCGTCGTTAAATTATGTAAGTCCGTTTTCTGCTTTTTCATCCTTCTTCTCCTTTGGAAAGAAGAATAAGCTATGATCTCTCTTACGTAATTATTGAGGCTCACATTTTAAGCATATATCGGCGCCTACTGCCACATTTATCCAAAAAAGAAAGAAACTCATTTATATTTGAAGACAGCATTTTTCATGACGATCACTGATTGGTTCAGCTAGAGGTTTGTTTTTAAAAAGCACACTATTTTGAGCACACTACTTTGTTAGTCAAATTGTCTTTATTGAATGGTATTTGAATGCATGCAGTGAAATGCAACAAACCTTACGAAAAAAATGAAGGCAGTGGGTGGAATAATGGAATAATAAACCTAACGTAAGATTACACCTGAATCACTTTCCTGTAAGACAACGTAATTAAATATCACACTCTCTCCCCCTCCCCGGGACCAAAAGGCCCCTTACGTAATTTAAGGACAGGTGGTCAATCTCTCCTCACTCCCCCCGGACGAGAACGAACTGGTACGTCTGAATAACTACCTCTCCCTCATCCTCCACCTCACGCATTAACCATATCAACATCGACTTCTCAATTTTTTGCCGAAACATGCAGAGGCGTGTATTCTGGAAATCACGGCTAAGCACCCTCGACCCGCCCACCATTAACGATTTATTCAAAATATTCTGTCAACCCTTTCAAATCCAACCCACTCCAGTCCAGCCAACCCGTAGAAGCCTTAACTAAAGTGTTTCTCACCAAAATATCAGACCAATCATTCCTCAAGTCACTAAAACCACCCGAAAACCTCGCCCACTGTAATTAACCGCATGAAATAATTACCTATTAACTAGAATATACTCATCATGAAAGCTGGCAAAGGTTCACCCGTCGTCGTATTAGACAAAAGTGAGTTCGCGGAGGCGTTTTCCAAGTGCCTTATCTGTCATCCCATTCCCCAAGCTCCTAATACAACATTCTTAAAAGAAATTCCATCCTTTTTAATGAATTTGCATCTATAGAAGTACTTTCCCTCACCAATTTGGCAATTCTTTACTTTCATAACCCCAATACCCTTCACTTTTTCGCAATAGCTATATTACAAAGCACCCACAAAACAACCATTTCTAGCACTAATTCTCTTACTGGACAAATTTCTACTTTATTAGACTAAAATGTAACCTGTAGTCAAGACCCTCCGCTCCTCCAGCAAAATACTCATACCACATCCTCGTTAATCCACGCTCAATGCAAATTTTGACTAAAACACATATCCTCATGCCCAAAAAATATATAGCAACCCTGTTTACCTAAAAACCAAGTAAAGAAGGCCTCGAATTCCAAGTAAATTACCTCTACCAACGTCAAACATCAGACGATTTCTCCACTAGTCTCCTCGTCCACTTTTCCAAACATGTACTCAACAAAAAAGCTTTCACTCTAAATAAATATTTTCATTGACATATTAAACAGCGCAATCGGCCACCGAATAGCACCGAAAGACGCCAAATTATTCATGCGCTACTTATAATACATTCTCCCAAAAACAAACCTTCAAACCTCACTTATGGGCTAGCTAAGTATGAAGTCATCTTCCTCCTATTTCTCCAAAGAGACATAGAACTCTGTCCTCCTCAATTTCCTTGCTCAACCCCGCCTCGGTTTCCTTAACTTCCTACTTCTCAACTGCCGACACTATCACCTCTTCTCTCACGTACCATCTTATACATTGATATTCAAAACATTTAGGTCCAAAACCTCGGCCGTCCAAAACCTCGTAATATCCCCCTTTTAACAACAATCATCAGTTACACAAAAGACGTTCCACCACCTCTTCCCACTGCCTCCACGGCCGCCTTCCATTATGGTATCTCCTTACAGAAAGACACCGAAATTCTTCAAGATCCTTGAAAAAGTTTGCAAGAATACCATGAGGCAATATTCAATAGACAATATTTTTCCCACCATCAATTTCACACATCGCCATAAAACAAATGACTGAAAACATCTTAATGCCATCTTTCTTACCTGGGGTAAACAAAATCCGACACATTAAAAAAAAAACGAAGGCACTTTTTAAATAACCATGACTCCGTAGATCCCATGCTCATCCAATATTCCCCATCCCTTGTAAACACCCAACTATCCACTTTGTCATCCTCAAATCCACGAGTCTCTCATCTCACACACCCGACTGCTTCCTACATCTCTCGTCTCCGTGCAATCGCCTGCGTTGCAAATGCTGCATTTTCTCAGAATTAAACTTTTCCCCCAGCTACATTCATTTAAAAAGAATAGCATCTGTTGATGTTCACGCAACGCTATCGTCTGTACTACGCGGACGGAAACGAAAGAATGAGAGAATTTGCTGAAGTTTTGTGAACAGCTAATGATACTGAAAACATTTCGCCATAGTCCACTTCGAGTTTTATGCTTATCTCAAAGAATATTTGAAATAGAATTTTCCCTTAATTAGTTTGGACTTTCCACCCGAGGGCACGATCACTATCACTCTCCCACTCCACCGTCTTTATCAATGATTCCATCGAACCTCATAGAACCGCTTCCTACAACCAACGTTTTCGCAACTGTTTCTACACTTCAATCATAGAGACCCTCCTTCCTGAATGCGCCAGTAGTATTGAGAGAACTTGTGAGATGGCTCTAAATTGGCAACATAAAATCTTTAAATTACCTGGTTTGTACCTAGCACACAGATGCCCCCTCCCTTCACACACCCTCCTTCCCCTCCTGCTCTTTCCCCTTACACACCGATGACCCAAACCCGGCGACCCTCACATACGTTGCCATTAACCCTCACCCACATCCTCCCAATCTCTCTTGACCCATTTCCATTGAGGCAACACAATTTTCCTTCAAAGGCAGAATGCTCGATAAGAGCCTCATTGCCAAAATTTACTCGAATTTCGAATGTCCTAATAGTGCGTGGGAAAACTCGAGAAAGACGTGTGAGAAATTTGACAACATGGAAAAATTCAAGTAGCAACAACGCATATTTATCGGCGGAAAAATTACGCCGTAGTCCCAGTGATGAAGGAGGGAATGAGACCGGAAGCGTGACTTCATGCGGAAATCACCAGCATGAAATCAGTAAAATGATAAAATAAGTCGCCATCACATCATAGCGAGTGTTAGAAATGATATGGAGCTTTCATACTTAGGGAAGCATGTAATTCATATGAACCTGTATTCTAAGATGGGTTTACAGCAGTCATTGATTCACCTATATCCAGTGTTAGTTCCCTTATGTCCTGGTAACAATTCAGTCTTACATTAAGATTCCTTTGGCCAAAGTATTTGTCCATTGACCTGCCTCGTAGGACCCTTTCCCTTTATTTCCTTCTATTACTTTCCTGACATATCATTTTGTTGTGCCCAATTCGTCTGTATATTTTTTCTAGGGTTTTTTTATTTCATTAGGGCCTTTTTCTACTCCTCTATTCTCTATACGAAATAATTTCTTACTTTATCTGGTCATTTCATCTTTAGGCTCCGCCTTCAAGAAACAGGTGCGACGTGACATCCAGGGAGTTGGAGGTCTGTGGCGAAGTTTGTCATCAGGAGAATTCACAATGACCAAAAACGTTGTTATGCAATGGGAAAAGGGCAGCAGGGAACAAGGAATCCCATAACCTTTTCTCTGCGTGGGACAGGTAGGATGTAACGTTATCACAGTAATCTGTGGTATCAAATTCAATGTAATAAAATCTTATAGGGAAAAATGATCACATTTAAAAAGCCGGATACCATTGTCAACGAATGTAAGTAAATCGAAAAAAATCTCGGATATCATAAAAAAAGATCATTGAAATGACTGTCATTGGAACTAATTCATAGAGCATTTCTATTAGTTCTTACGGAAGCAGGATTTTAGTTCAAATATATAGTGAAATAAAGTCACAGATTTTACTCAAATTCAGCAAATCTTGAAAAAAAACGTCCGGTTCACTTATGAACTACGGTGAAATTCAAAATCTGTGAGCCATTATTAAGGGTTCGTTTAGCGCTGAATGAAAATTTTGGTAATGATCAACAAAATAGTGTCCTCTGCAAACCTGAACGCACGGTCATGCCATTTATTTTCCAATATCGTATTTCCGTTACTTCCTTCACAATGAATTTTTCTTCTTTCTGTGCGAATAAGCAATCAGCCTCTCCCACACGCCCCACGCTGGCTCACAGGATATCAGGTATCGGGGTACTGAGAGCACATCAGGAAGATTGTTGACATCAAGATGCATAAGTGCCAGGTAGTTTTATGCCGAAAAGCCCGCGATTGGTAAGGTCATTTTCACACTTAAGCCGTACCTAGGTAATAGTTCGCCGTTAACACCAACCCAAAAACAGGGTAACGACTAGCTCAATTTTTACAAATAATGAAGAGTGAGGAGGGGATGCGACAAACAAAACGCGGATGGGGGGGGGGGATGCGATGGATGAAAAGACGTGACACATCACCTATGTACGTAGTATAGCATAAAACTTATGTGTACTCTCCAAGAAAAATAATCAGAAGTAGAATTTTGGTTTAAACGATGTTTGAGGTAGGGACTGAAATGAGCGATGAGGAGGAAAGGAGTTTTGAAATTTTATTAATGCTAGTTATTCACCGACCGTCTATATCGTACATGTACATCGGTGATTTAACCGTCCGGTCCATAACCGGGTACCCGGGTATCCATTTCAGCTTCGCAGATATAATTAATTGACTTTCCCTTAAAAAACTTGTATGACCGCCCGGATCCCCAAAATTGAAGAAGTTTCGCACCAATTTTTCGTAAAAATGTTGTCCGATCAACGATTCAATAACAGTTATTCACTATCAAACTTAATAACTCCTCCGTCATAACCGGGTACCCCCTAAGGTTTTAGGTCACAATCCCTACCTGTGTCCTTGGGGAGGAGAGCGTTTTATGTTGTATGTTCTTGTGGTGGTGAAATTTCGTCTTCTTACTATTCATATTCAGGCTTGCGCGTTGTTGGATGAATTTCATACTGCATCCTGGGGTGCAATTGTTTGCTGGATGGTAGTGTATATATTTGAATGCGTGTGGGATGAAGGAATTTTTGTATCAGTGTATACATAATTGTGGGTACTCGTATAGTTTTGCATGTATGTGTTGATTTTACATGTGGTTTTGTTCCTTTCTACGGGTGGTGACCTAACACCCCTGCCACACGCCCTTACGATGGCTTCCGGAGTATTATGTAGATGTATGTTGTGTATTGCATGTCCATGTAGTGGAATTTTTCCTTCTTATTTTTTAAATTCTACCTTGCACGTTATTGGATAATTTTTTACACCATCCTAAGGTGCAATTGTTTGTTAGTTGATAGTGTATGTATTTGCATGCGTGTAGAATGAAGGGATTTTTGCATGAATGTATACGCCACTGTGGATATATGTTGGTAGGGATGTATTGATTTTGCATGTGGTTTTGTTCCCTTTGATTGGTGGTGATCTGAACACCCACCGTCACGTGCCCTTGGGGCTGCTTTATTTATGTAGATATACCACCTCCGTCATGAACGGGTACTCACTGAAGTCTTTGTGTATAAAAGCCGGGTATATACATACTAAAAAGACCGTTTAACAAAGTATTCATGTAACTTGACTTTCGAATAAATAATCAAGAATATCGGTCGTAATTTCCTTCATTTTAACAATTTTTATTATAAACAATAGTAGAGATTGTGGGTAAAAAAGCATCATTGAGGGAAGAAGGAGTTCTTTAGTCTGCTAGTTCTGGTATCTATTTCCCGAATTTTATACACATGATCCAAGCGACCAAGTGGAGTTGGAGTGCGAATTATTTTCGAGACCTCGGTGCTGAAACATATGGATCTGAATGTATTTAGTAAGCTCAACCTGGTATTGAATCGTCTCACTTCCAATGATTCCCATCCAAACTCTATCAGCATTTCAATGATGCTTTTCGTTTTATCGTAACAGTTTTTCGCGAAATGGGCTACCCGGCATTGGACCTTCTCAATTTCCCGAATGAGGCCTTTTTCGCTCGGATCCCATGCGCTACATGCATATTCTTAATGAGGTCTTACAAGAGCGCGGTAATAACGTTCCTTGACCTTGGAGCCACTTCTACCGACAATGCAATAAATCCCAATTTTTTATATGCTTGCCCGCAGACTAATATGTGGGTCCCCCAAGTTAAGTCTTTAGTTAATGCAACACCTAAGTATTTTACCGTTTCAACTACTTCTAGGTCAACTCCAACTAATTTAAAAAAAAATCCCATGGATTTTTAAATAAATTTACCACCGAACATTGCCTATTAGCTTAACCGCTTACCGTGTGACGTGAATGGAGGAATAAGTGACGCGCAGTAGGTGGGTACCCGGTTGGGACGAACGAATGGTTAAAGTTTGGTTATACACCGGACGGTTAAATTGACGAGAAGAATAATGATAAAGAGCCGAGATACCCATATTTCCACCTCCAGTTGCCCCCGGAGCTACATTGCCAATTCACAATTCCTCGCAGACCGCAGAAACAATTATCTAATTGGTCCGTCTAACTTCCAGTTTATTTGTGAATAGTTAGTTGGTTTAAATGAGACAGCTACGGCATTCAATTTAACCCTAATGCAAGGTACAGGATTCATCGTCATCACTGGTTAACCCAAGATTGGTTTGACGCAGCTGTCCACTCGATTCTCCCGCTAATCTGTCCACATGCATAGGTTAGGTAGTGAAGTAAATTTAAAGATAAATTTCCCTGATCTTATTTAGTATAGGTCAGTGAGTAGGTCAATTAGTGGGTCTCGCAATACTAGGTGCCGAAAGACATTTTTCGAAGAACGTACAGTGCTAATGAGACAAAAGAAAGAATTACTTATCAGAACATAGACCGTTCGGGTATTAAGACACCCAAAAGACTAAATACCATCCCCAGAAATCATACCACAATGAACGCAAAGAAGGTTTTAGATGAGAATATAATGTCTGTAGTAGTAGTTAACTTCCGAACTTTAAAAAATTAGATTCCGGAATTTCACCACCTCAGTCATAGCAAAGAGTCAGATATCATTATAGGAACTGAGAGATGGTTAACAGATGATATCGCAGACAGCGAAATATTTCCCACGTCTTTCACAGTTTATAGAAACGACAGATGGAATAGAGCCGGAGGAGAAGTGTTTATTGCGGTTAAAAACACTAGCGTCGGTAGAGCTGAGTTATTTCCTGATAGCTGTATAGAAAGTGTTTGGTGCTCAGTAAAAACACTTAGAGCGAAAAGAATAATTGTCCGTGCGTATTATAGACCAACCCACGCTGGCGTTAACTCATTACCAGATATAGAAAGGATGATAAAAAGCTTCATATCCCACAGCAATGAGCATAGCTAATTGTCGGTGGCGATTTTAATGTCCCCACAATAGATTGGGATTCGTACAGCTTTATAAATGGAGGTAAAGG
Source organism: Hetaerina titia (assembly GCA_037158775.1). Lineage (NCBI taxonomy): Eukaryota > Metazoa > Arthropoda > Insecta > Odonata > Calopterygidae > Hetaerina > Hetaerina titia. The sequence goes on from CM073771.1 coordinate 22,910,785, forward strand.
CAAGAATTTTTGCGAGTCCTTCTTATTTGCGTTCACATCGAATTCCCTAATTCAATCAGTCACTTCAACAACAAGGGGAAAGAACATCCTTGATCTATTAGCTACCTAAATACCAGAAAAGTCTTAAATGTAGTAGTTATTGACGGAATCAGTGATCACAGGGCTGTAAACGCTAAATTTTCTCTAAACGTAGAAAAATTTTTAAAAACCAAAGAGAAAGGTTTACTTATTCAATTACGCTGACTATTGATAGCTTACAATGTGAGTTACAATTTCTTAGATTCAACGAATTAAGTAAAACTATAAGTGTCGAGGATAATTGGAATAATTTTATTGCGATTACACGTTCAGCAATACAGATATTCATACTTACTAAATATGTAAAAGAGAATAAGGAGCCCCGTCGGTAAAACTCTGAAGAACGGAAATCTCAAATGCGGCAAAGGGCGTGTCATGCCAGAATGAAAAACGCGGTTAAAGGTTCCTCCCCTGATAAAATCAACGACACCATACAGAATTACAAAGCATCTAGGTCCACTGCCAAGAAAGCCTTCCGGAAGGCGCTAGCGGAATTCAAAAAGAAAAAATTAGGTGAACATTTAAACGATAACCAAAAGATGTTTTGGTCTTACGTCAGAGAAGTCCAGGGAAAAAAGTCCACCGTAAACTCATTGAATAACGAAAATGGGGATAAAAGTAACGGATATTTCCAAATCTTCTCCTAGAGTATTTTCAACATATGCACAGAATATACCCGAGAACCTTCCAAAAACATTTCAGCAAACAATGCAAGCAATCGACTTTTCCAACCGCGGAATAGAGTTATTCCTTAAAAACATCGACCCCAACAAATCTCCGGGACCTGATGAGATACCTGCGCGCGTGTATAAAGAACTGTCGTCTGAAATTGCCCCTTATCTTGGTATAATATTTAAGAAATCATTAGCAGAAGAAAGCCTGCCAAACGGCTGGAAGGTAGCTTCTGTAACGCCCATTTTTAAAACAGAGCCGGGAGGACCCCAGTAATTATCGGCCAATATCGCTCATCTCCATCTCCTGTAAGATTCTTGAGCACATTATTGTTAGTTTCATAATGAAGTACCTCGATAGCCAAGATTTATTGATTAATAATCAATACGCCTTCCGTAAGGGTAGATCCTGCCAAACTCAACTCGCACCCTTTGTTCATGATATAATAAACTCCGATGAAAGTAATATTCCAGTTGATACGATATCCCTAGATTTTAAAAAAGTTTTCGATAAAGTCCCTCATTGCAAGTTACTCGTGAAGTTGAAAACTTATGGAATACATTATGTTGTATATATTACAAACACATAGGAGAAATATGCGGTCGTGTTAATAAACAATTGGGATTTGTGAAAAGAGTGCTAGGTAAATGTGAAGAAAAAGTGAAAGAACGATGTTTCCTTGCCTTGGTCAGGCCTCACCTAGAGTATGCTGCCAGTATATGGGATCCTCAAAATATAAATTTGATTTCGGAATTAGATCGAGTTCAGCGGAGGGGGGCTAGATTTTGTCAAACATTGTTATGACCAACGCAGCAGCGTATTCACTTTGCTAGACAATTTAGGATGGGATTCTCTTACACAGTGGCGTTTACAATATAGATTAAACTTATTAAAAACATTTAAATATGGGCCATTTTCCGATTACATCAAGGATATAATACGAACCCCAACGTATTACGGTCGAAGGGATCACGAATATAAGATTAGATAGATAGACTGCAAGACTGACAGGTTTAAAATGTCATTTTTTCCAAGAACGATAAGGAACCAGAATGTTTGTAGTCGAAATTCCCCAGGAGTTAGTTCATTACAATAGTATTAACGTAGGGGACTGCGCGAGGATATGTATGAATATATATATGTTTGTGTATGTACATATATGTATGTGTTATGTGTACATGCATGAATGTATGTGTAAATATTTTTTTTTCTTACAGGTTCCCCCCACCTTTCCTCACCTATTTGATAACCCCAACCCCCTCATCCCTTACCCTTCCCTCATGGTGCTACACCCCCTGCCACACACCTTTTTTGGTGGCTCGCAGGGTATTTATGTAGATGTAGATGTATAGTATTGATGTGAATGTGTATGTGCCTTCTCTTGGGCGTCTGCTGTTAACTGTTTCATGTATCTCAAATTTTGGGTCTTCAATCATGCTTCTGCTCGTTTAAATTTACTTTAACCATCGGTTTAAATATCAGGCCACCATAGAGAACCCGAAAAATATTCTATTATAAATAAATCCCTAGGCAATCCAGAAACAGAGTTACTTCTTTCTTCACCTTCTCTTCATGGAAACTCTTCATTAGTCATACAATTTGTCCGTTTGATATGCTTATTTCTCATACGCAAACTCAAACGCAATCCCAGGTTATTTGCCGATGACACAGTGGTATACAGGGAAATAAGGAGCCAACTAGATCGCGAGCTACTCTTTAGAGACTCAGACACAATCTCGGATTGGTGCAAAAAATGGAGATTAATGCAGAACATAGACAAATGCGCAGTTTTGAAATTTTAGAACAAAGGAAGTGGCGAACAGGATATAAACTACGAAATAGAGGGTTCAGTACTAACCACGGCTAAACAAGTAAAATATTTGGGGGTATATCTAACACCAAGCTTTCATGGGGAGCACATATCAGGACAATATGCGGATCCGCTTTAAAAAAATTGGGCTTCATTAAACGGGTGGTGGGGAAACGTAATGAGAAAGTTAAAGAGAGGTGTTATTTTACTCTAGTTATACCACACTTGGAATATGCCGCAAGTATTTGGGATCCTTGGGAGAAAATCTGACAAAAAGAATTAGATAAAGGCCAGAGAAAATCTGCCAGATTCGTTAAAAATATTTATAATAAGAACACAAGTGTAACAGGCGTCTTAGGGGAGTAAGGCTGGGAGCCCCTTCAAATACGAATACAACAAGCGAGACAAACTTTTAGAAAGATTCAGAACCAGTGAGTTTAACGATGACACTAAAGGAATTATAATGGCCCCACACTACTTCGTTAGATCAGACCACAAAGATTAAATAAGGAAGATAGATTCCAATACAGATAGATTCAAATACTCATTCTTTCCCAGAACAATCAGACATCATAATAGTAAGAAACCGAAGTCCCTCTAGAAATATGAAAAACATTTAAGTTGCAAGTCGGAACAAAATAAAAAATTCAAAGATATTAGGTTTGAATGTAGCTGTATGTGTATGTTTGTTGGTAGTTTGTGTGTTTGCATTTGTGTGGAGTAAAAGGGTTCTTGCATGAATGTTTACCATGCTTGGTTTGTGGACTATAAATTTGTGGCTTCTGTATGCGGTTTTTTTTCTTTGTAAATTACGGGTGGTGCCCTAACACCCCCCGCCACACGCCTTTGCGGCGGATTGCGGGGTATTGAGTAGATGTAAATGTACGCAATTTCCAAAGCTTCCTAACTTCTTTTGACTATGTAATTCTTCGCGGTCATTTTTCTTTAGACTGTCTCTATTTGAGAAAATTATTTCAAAATAGGCCCAATAAATTTATTTTCAAAGTTCCCATTGGACTTGTTCCAGCTAATAATTGAACTAATATTGGTGGAATGTCATTATTAGTTGTATGAGTTGTATGTACCCACCCATATGATCTTCATTGTGCTTTTTTCGGAGGCTCAATTCATTTAGGCTTATTGAGGCCATACTTACGTTATTAACGCTTATCTGATTTCTCTATTTCTCAATCTCATACAGAATGTATTCAGTATGTATTTCCAGGGACTATTTAAAGCAGGAGTTGTGAAAGCGGTAGGGTATGCTATTGTGACGAAAATAAAAACGTTTTAATGTAAAATTTATGAGAGTTTTTAATATTTATAGTGAATAGCATCGATAAAGTTTTATTTTTAACTGTACGTTATTTTAACGATGGTATTAGTGTTTATTTGGAAAACGGTGGTTTTTATTCGGTGAACTATTGTACGTGACTTAACTGAATACCGGAAGTGTTTTCCATTAACTCTAATTACGTGTTACAATGTCGGTGAGCTATGATTAAAAATTATGGTTTCCTTTCACATCTAATATTGGTCACATTAATTTTTGAGCAACATTATCGGGGCAATATGTTTTATAAAAACTAAATGTAAATAAAGATCATCGTTACTCCATTATGATAATGCGATAGAAGCGAAAGTTTAACTTTTTCAAACCAAGATATATTTTTTATATTATCTGTAATCCAACAATATTTTTATTAACCATTAGAGGAAAACATAATATACGGTAAGACTAAATAATTGGACATGGCTGAAATAGAGATAGCCTCTCAATGAGACTATTTATTCAATTCCATATTCGATATTGATTGCACCTCCTTAATATTTTGGAATATACAGGTATGTATGGGTGTTGCATTTATTATTTACATAATATACGCCTCCCTCCCATGGACTACAACCTTGACGTGATGGAAGGGCTTGTGCGTCACGATGACCCCTAGAGCTGTGCTGGCGGGAATAATAATAATTGCTCCTGGTAGGGTCACCCATGCTAGAGAGGTCGAAGGTTATAAGCCAGGCGAAAGGTAGTCCAAGCAGGGTCTGTTCCTCAGTGAGGCGGCTGCAAAGGCGTCGGACCCTAGTGGGGCGGCCATTGAGTGATGATGTCACGTTAAAAACACTATTGAGGAAGGTAACGGGAAATCATCAAAAGAAACTTTAAACCTTATCATTCCCAAGAATATAATGATTGAAGTAGAGGGAATATGAGTCCTGGCAACTGCGGGACTCGGCCCAGTCGGCCGTGTGTTGTGCTTGGCAGCGGGAGAGACAAGGTTTCCTCGACCGTCATCTCACGAAACTCTTTCAAAGGAAAAGCGACAACAGCAGGACAAAAGACGCAGAAGAAGAAGGCAAATTTAATTAGAATAGGAACTTGGAATGTTAGGGCAATGTTGAGGACAGGCAAAATAGAGAATATTAAGTGAGAGATGGAAAGAAGAAATTTAGATATTTTAGGTTTATGCGAGGTGAGATGAAAGGATAGCAGGGATTATTAGAATGATAGTTATAGAATAATATAAAGCGGCAGGGATGAGAGCCAACGAAAGGTTGTCGCAATATTGAATAAAGAGATAGGAAGAAGCGTAGTAAACTTAGAGCAAGCAACGGATAGAATATTACTTGTAGAAATTAAAGCAGAACCGACGAACTTGGTCATTGTTCAGGTATACATGACACCGGGCAACCATAAGGAGGAAGAAGTGGATAGGATGTACGATCAATTAGAGGGAACTGACAACCCCAAATATTTAAAAGATCCTATCTTTTCTAGGGAATATTTCTCAAAAAGCAATCAAAATTTTGCCTAAAGGAAAAATTAAATGTGCCTTTTACAGCGATGCCTTAAGAACCTGATCTCTCACTCTAAAGACGAAGTTCAAAAAAAGAAAGAGGAGTTAAGTGTATGAATTAAAGTGCTCGGAATGTAACGCGAAGTATTGGGCAAACAGGACGAAAATTTAAAGGATAAAAGAACACAAAACATGTTTAAAGGATAAGAATATAACATCCCTCTTTGCGAAGTACCTCATCGAAAATGACCACAAAAGTGACTTCTTGACTAAAATTCTTCCTTTTTAAAATAAAGGTCAAAGGCTCGATGCTTTGGAGCAGTTGGAAATTTTGAAATACGTTCGTTGTAAGGATGAACTTGCCAACGACAGTTTGTATCCCACCCACTCCCCACTCCTAAAGCTAAAACTCTTTCAAGTCAACGATTGACACCGAAAGATGTTATTCTCCCTTCCATCCAACTACATTTTAACCTTTTTACCTCTCCAAACTCCCTTTCCCTTCCTCTCTGACCAACCTTCCTCCCCCGATCAGGAGGTATATACTCGTACACCAAGTTTGCTTCTATAAGGACCACCTGATGATGACGTTCAACGTCGAAAACTGGGTCGTGTTTTTAAATAAAGTGTGTGGAATTACATGTCAATAATTTCATTTTAATATGTTAATTCAGCCTTGGTAATTTTTTATGCGTCTAGAGTGGAACTTTTATACAGTCTTTTATTTCTCATTATTTCGGAATAAATAAGAATGCCACTGTGATATTTCACACCAAAATAACAGAGCAGGGAGAGCGTTTTAATTCTTCGCTCTGGCGGGTCTAACCTGCTTCTGTGCTCCGGAAAAAGAATTTAGACAAGAAATAAAAGCGTTGACAGAGGGTTAAACGAGGGTTCATTGGTCCACCACCTAGGTGGTTTAAGATAGGATAAAAGGAAAATACTAGGTATTTTCCACACGTTTTTATTCGGTACTACTACTTTCAAGGCATTAGCGTCATCTTCAGGTAAAAAACCATTTTTGGACATGGCAGAGATATGAGAGGTACTAGAGCGGTTTAGGGTGGGTTTAGCGAGGGGGTGGGGTTGGTGAGGGGGTGGGGTTGACGAGGGTGGTGGGGTGTTCAGGGTTGGTAGAAGCGGTAAGATAAGGACTGGAGTAGAAGAGAATTGTAGGAGCATACCCTTTATCCTGCCTGAAGCCATTAACGGCAGGGGCAGGAGGAAGGGACAACGAAGGTTTCAGATACACCTTGGTTCATTTTTTAGCCTAAATGTGCTAAGAACGGAAACATTGGGGGCTGAAGACAAGTGTCATACCTTGAAAAGCAGTGTAGTGGAAGAAGCGGTGATCACTGATGGACAGGCTTTGTTACTCTATCGCCACTCCAGCCTACTTGCGCCCACGATAATGATTGAAGATGGACTAGACGCATTTCGTTACCGTGCAATAGGACCCAAGAAAGTTCAGGACGCTGTTATTTAGAGTCACTACTAGATAATTGTCATGAAACATCTCTAACCCCTTCCTATTAGCTACTTGACGAATACAAGTCCTCCGTAAAACCTTCTATTATCTCTTATCTGGCCCGCGACCAAGACACTGTGTTGTGGCAGAGCCTTGGGCCACCCAAGATGGCTCTTGGGCCACCCAAAGTGAGCCTTGGCTCCACGGATGGCCCGGCGTGATGGGCGACAAACCGCAAATAGAGAAAACCTCAGTTAACATGGCGGGGAAGAGAAGATGGCAACGAGCCGACCACGAGCTGGCGTCTCGATCGACCACTTTGGTAAGAAATCCATCTATTAATTGCCGACTTATATCCAGCTTATCCTGCCCAATTCCATGTTCGGCTCACTCCCTGGATCGAGAGGGCCCTGCCTCCAGTTCAGACGGCTGGCATCTTGCCTGAGCCTCACGTTTCGATTTGGTAATCAATCCTCGTTCAGTATCTCTCGTGGCATACCTATCAGGCTTTGAGCCAAAAGCACTATGTTAATGTGTTTCGCCAGGGACCGTTCGGATTTCCTCCCCGAAATCTCCCCCAGCTGAAATTAACGAAACGGAGTCTCTTTCATGGAGTCCTTAGCCGTCGGAAATGCGGCGACGGCGGTTCGCCTGAGAGTTGCATTTTACAGAATGAAATAATAATTTTATCTAAGCAAAAATAAAATAAAAGGCTCTTTGGTGGTAATATAAGAAATTGTGTTCTCTGAGATTATAAATCATACCAAAACAGGGATTTTTGCATATATGCCATGGGAAATGAAGCATGTCTGTGTCAAGGGGTATTTAAAAGAGACGATGTAGATATAGATCTTTAAAAATGTCGAAACGAAAAAAGAACACATTCATCGGACATAATTCATTGCACGTGATCGCTAGATAAAGTAAGTAATCGAATCAAAATTTAACAGAATGAATCACAGAGGTAATTCCACATCCCTAATGATGTACTTGTTGAAGTTAATGACGGATGGAGTAACATGACGACATGTTGCTAGCAAAAGAAATATATCAGTAAGTCGAGTTCTGTGGTTTCCCCAATTAAGACTCTGCTTCTGGAACCACTGGGATATCCCAATGATACCTCTACCTCGACCTCCTGTACTTCAACATTTTTTTTTGTTTGAGTAATGATCGGTTAATGAATTGAGGTTCCGTGATTGATTTGTCAGTTAATAGAAAATTCATAGTATATGTTTAATTCAAGTTTATGGTCGCTTTTAAAATAATGTTGAAGATACAAAGTTTATAAATGTATTGGGAAGACGTATAAGGGGATTATATTAAGGGAAGGAACAGACAAGTTAAATGCAACCAGCCCGAACTTGAGGAAGCAGTTGAGGAAAACCCGAGTTTGGAGTTTGATGTTCCATCGACGTCAGCTAGATATGGATGATTGCTGCGACTGGGAGAAAAAGGTTAGCAGCAAAGGAAACAACATGGTTAATTAGAAGAATGATAGAAATAAAATTGACAGACGAATTGAAGAATGAAGTCTCTTGAATTGTGGTGAGGAGAGTAATCTGTGGCTGTCAATGAAAGGAAGAAGACGAGAGAAGCTAATTGGACACATACTGGGGCTAGATATTTTACTGAGGACCGAATTGATATAAACCATAAAAGGGAAAAACTAGGGAGGAAGACCAAGGACAGATTATTCGAAATTAATACCAAATTTTAGATGACGGCGCGAAGAAATGTGAGGAAAAGAAGAGATTTGTAGGAACTAAGACGCTTAAATATTTGGTCCAAAATACATTTCTGATCGATAACCAATGGTGATAAAATTATTTTTAGAAGTAAAGAAATAAAGAGAGGGTAGAGGAAGTTTAACGAGTGCAACAATTTCAGAGTGCAAAAATCATTTGCCTTGGTGTGGCAACTCCCGCAGTTTCTTTGAAATTTAACGAGTTCTGTTGTTAAGTTCTTTGGTCTCCGAAACATTTTATCTCAGTCCCCATTTTTTTCAAATTTTCGAGATCTGTTTTTCGTGGACCCACCCATTTTGGCAGAAGTTTTGGGAATGCGTAAAGCAACATGCATAATTTACATCACGATCTCCTTAGAATTTCCCTTCTATCTTTTCTTCTCGTGCTGCAGCGGTTTGGGGAAATACCTGGCAGGTTCATTGTTACATGAACGTGAGAACATGTCGAAGATGGCCCATCTTATAAAGTGGTCTTCTTCTAGTCTTTTTGCAGAATACTCGTGATCGCCACATTGAACTGGGCATCGAATTCGCTAATAAAGATGCATCCAACTCGCAAATCTCCCAAAGGTGCACGGCGGATCGTAAAATTGCTCACCAATGGAAGGGTTGTGGAGTGGGAAAGGAATTTTGGAGATCGGGTGAAAAGTGTTTAACTTGGTTCCTTACGTAACGATCTTATTAAAATAAATTTAATTATTAAGCATACTATTTTTCGGTCTGTTATTAATACTAATAAATCTCTAAGTAGATATCAAAAATAAATTTTTCTACATGTTACATGTTACACTACACTACATGTTACATTTAGGAGGGAGTGAAACCGACCGCTCAAATAACCTTTTCTTTAGTTTATCTTTTTTATATTTTTTGATCAAGATTCCAATAGAATGTTTGCCGAAATTGTCAGTAAATCATAAAATACTTTACTAAATCGGGATTGTTTATGCTAAACACGTTCGATTTAACAAATGGGTGGAAATGTGACAAAAACTGTTTGTTGCTACCAAAGAACCAGTAATAAAATACTAATATTTCAGTATTTATTAACGCATATTTTGCCCACGGAATATTTCGTAATGTTACGTTTTTAACGTTTCAAACCTTAATGTCAGTCAATAGATTATTTCCACCGTTTCTATTTACCAACCCAGATGGTGTGTGGACGCGTAGGTATCTAAGACGGGAAACATAGTTTCCTAAAGGACAAAGTCACCAAGTGTCCTCAAATTATTTACCAACACGTAAACATGCGTTATCTTTTCTATCCTATTTAATTCATTGAATCTTTTTAAGTAATTGTTTAATATTCAAGGGTGCTTTCTCATTAAATATGGAAACAGTTCCGACGTTTCCGAACAACCATCAGTTGCCTTTTAGTAATCGGGAATAATTGGAACAATACTTGTATAAGAGGCAGAGAAGGAATCAGGATTAGACAAATTCAATAAAAACAAGCGTTGGAGTACTTAATTGAAAACTATGCCTGGGGCTCACATCTCTATTTTAATGGAGGTGTAATGAGGGTTTCAATAGTTGTAAATACTTTAATTGTGAAACACTAACATTTTAAAAACACTATTTCTATACCTCAGATTCTCACTGAAAAGTCTGCAGCTATCCAGGTAATGCGAACTTCCACGGTTGCACACCAGGAAAGAGAATGTAATTAGTCTTAAAACGTGAGATAATTGAGTGTTCCGGAATTGAGCCCCTCGTTCGCCTAAGGAAAGTAATGCCGCGTCGGGTAAACGCAGCGTTCTTGCAATTCGTCTACGCGATGAACGAGAGGGACAAATGCTTAAAAAATACAAAGAGCTCGCACCACCGCAGCCTACACCAGCCGTTATACCCGTTCCGGCCATTGTCTGTGGCCTCATTAACTCCGCCCATGTCCAAACTCCTCGCCGAGCTCGCATTAGACAACGACTTCTCCACTCTTCAAGTGCTTATGAAATTTTTCTCGTATGTAGATACGAGTGTGTGTGTGTGTGTGTATATATATATATACACGCACACACAAGTATTTGTATATATATGTTGGTTTGAATCAACGTTCTAAGATATCCCACTCCGTACCAGCTAGACGTGAGTTGGTCTGAAAATTATCAAGTTATTATTCCGTAAACGACCACGCTAATTTTCATAATTTACCGAAAAATCTTTGTATTACCATAATTTTAAATAATATTTCAAAAATACCTCTTTAAAAATCCTTTTATCCCAAAATTATTCTAATAGCCTTCCGCTAACATTCTTAGTTTTATTACAGAATTATTATATATTATATATATGTATATATATTCATTCACATGGACATAGATTTATGGAAAAGGTATAGGAATACATATAAAAAACGGGCACACAATTATAAATGCTTACATTATGTTTTTTTCTATATTTCCTTATCTCTATTTCAATGTGAATGAATATTTATTCGCCGTATGGCGGTATTTCGTGTTTGAATGTGTATATATATATATATACATTCAAACACGAAACACAATACTACATTACACTTATTCTACTTAAATGTTCATATGACTTAAATACGACTAGATCAAGATAAGAAAGTACATTAAAGTGAAGACAAAAAAATTTCTCGTGCATTTGCAAGAGAAGAACAAACTGCACACTGTCTTCATCTGTTATATGGAAACAGGATCATGACCATGGGTCTGATCACTTCAGCCATTTTTCCAATTGGGAATTCGATCGCAAAGTGAGGCCGCAGTTTACGAGGTGACCACGAGATGTAGTAATTAATTTAGTTTATAGACACATTTGTAAGAAGCCAGTCAGCGCATTTACTTCACTATCTCATGCTATTAAAAGATGTATTCTTTTAGTGAATTAAGTTCCGACGATGTATTTTCATATTTGGATACTAATTAGGACTCATTATTTTTAGTCGGTAAGGAGGGTATGAAAAGGATATCGCAATGTTAGGCAAACAAGGAAAGGGCAGGAACAGGAAGGGATGTTGGACGGGTTGAAGGGAGGAAGGAAGTACATAGAGATGAAGAGGGATCTGATGTAGAGGTGGTTGCTGGATTGTGTTTTGTTTGGAGTCACAAAATATTTATTTGTTAGTTTTGTCCATCCAAAAACCTACCTTAACTGGTAGATTACCTAATAATTATAATAGAATTGAATCTAATTTTGCTATATATCGATTATAGAGTACTCAGTCGGCTCGTAAAGAGCACAGGATATTCGCCATAAGAAATTTAAAGTTTCATCTCTAAGATAGTTGAGTTAATCGCAGAAATTTCGAATGTGTATGCTTTGGTCAATCCGACCGTGAATGCGATACTTATGTGATCACGCCGCACCTTTAATGCAGTAAATAACATTTGTAAAGATGGCTCATTTTCCACACATATTTCCCTGTTTATCCACCTACAATACATGTAGTTTTCGCATGAGCCAAAGTATAGTGGTTTTTTGTTTTTGTTATATAGTTATGTTTTCATATAAAAAAGTTACATCGAATTACGAAACACTATTACAAATTGACCAACTAGAAAATTCACGCAGATAATTTTCTTAAAGTTCCGTGAAAATTATTTCAATTTGACTGAGGTCTGTAAATTACCATTATTTTTCATAATATTACGATTTTTAGAGTATTTGAGGAGACTCGTGAAACAACCGAATGCAAGAGTATATTTTCCTGTATTTCAGTGATTGATTACCATTATAGAGAGATGAGAAAGTATCAAGTTTGTAAGATGAAGGAAAGCCCATTAGGATTGTTTACATGAACATAGCATATGCGCTTATTTGACAGAATTCATTGAATTTTCTGCACACAGATAAGGAATGTACCATATTCCAATGTGTTTAATGATATTACTTGATCCTTCAAATATTTCAACGTACATTGTAGTAAGGTACTCAACTTTCCGATGTGCATCACGGTAATATTTTGTAAAAAAATCATGCCTTGGCAAATAAGGTTGATCTGCGCCCAGCAACAGTCTTCGGGTTTTTACACGTTTTAATATTTTAAAAGATTATTGCAGAAGTTTTTGAGGGTTTGTTTCTTTTATGATACGTCATTGGTTTTCCTATTCACGCATTTCTGAATAATTATAGGTTTAAAACTCAAAATTACAGGAAAATTATGATAATTTTCGAAAATTACCATAATATATCCCGGAAATTTACCCAAAGTAATAATTACAATAATCTTCCCATCCCTAACGCCAACATCTGCATTCCTCCTTAGCTCCTTGCGCTTCAACATTCTTTTCTTATTTCATTCTTGACACTCTTTAGTTCCTCCCTTACGTCGTTATTCTGAGTAAACCGCTGTGCCTCAGATTGTCCCCAATTAGTAGTCCTCAATCTTTGTCGGTATCTCCCTTAGGGCTACTCTCTGCGCCCACCTACCGTAGCACTCCACGGTCGCAGGAAATATTTAATATCCAAATTTTTGTGTGGCAATGTTTTTTCCTTTTTTCTCACCATCTTTTCTCCACTATTAAATTTGCACACGCTTGCTTGGTGCACGTTAAGCCTTCGATAAACCGTTTATAGTCGCCCAAGCTCTTATCATTACCCTTGCCAAGGTTCATGCCCTCGCGAGTTCGGCTCATCAGCTCGTTACGGACCCCACCCTTTCCTCGGTCGCCTTGGTCCTCAGAAACAATTCTTAATTCTTTGATCACGCTCTCTCTTCATTATCTCCCCCTTGCTTCTTTCACTGTCGGAGATTCTATTTTCACATTTTTTTTCAGTTTTCCAAAATATTACGTAATTATTTCATAATTTGAATCCAAGCATCCGAGTTATGTGATTAACGAGCTGACTTGCTGCTAATCCGATAATCATTGGTTCATGCTCCGCCACGAGCCTAAAATCCTGGTGGGCCACCACTGGGAATGTTATTGGAAAGCCAAAGAGGTGTAATCGGAATGCCATGCATATCCGAGATACCGGAGACGTCCGGGAAGAAAATAAATATAGGGATGGCATTTATGTTTTTAAGAATCAAACCAGGAAGTTAACAAGTATTAAGTAAGTAATAGGGATCGGCCAGGCTCACGATTTATTTCATATTTGTACAAATGATAAGATACTGTCTTTCTTGCACCCCCCATTAACTGTATCATGTTCCTATCGAACGAAGACAGCAGAGTCAAAACACCCTGGCTATTTGTCCTCCAGGTCCCAGAAAAGATTTTTAAAGTCATCACAATTTTGCCTAAAATTTAATGGATTTCTTTATCTGAGAGTTTTCCAAAAATTATTTCATGAAACTCTAATAAATATGTTTTGTTATAGTTGACTGATTTTAGATATTGAATTATTGTTTGAATGTTCGTCTTCCAGTATGCTTTAGGCACAAAAATATGCTCCGAAAATTTATATATTT